>CATIYE010000016.1:0-48214 GCA_949748235.1 Platypus cylindrus
TATCCTTATCTAGATGTCTTACTTCTCCGTTGTTCTATTATTAGCTAATATCCTTATCAAACTCACAAAATAAAAAAATAACAATAACTTTATTGATATATTATCCTTAAACCACTAAACAATCAGTACTCTGCTTATCTGCGTATCGACTTTTCGATTTCACCACAAACAAACATCCGACCACTTTCACTCTCCGATTTGAACTCTCAATGATGATACGAATAAAATAGTGGATAAGTTTTTAAATGTTAATAAGGATTTGTTCGAGGGGGTAGGTTGTTTTAATAACACAGGTAAAATAGAAATTGTACCAGGAGCTATTCCTGTGGTAAATCCACCTCGAAGAATTCCAATAAAATTAAGAGAAAAGTTAAAAAGTACGTTAGAGAGTTTAGTAAAAGAAAATATTATTACGAGGCTAGAAAATCCTCAAGGATAGGTAAATAGTCTGGTAGTAGTGGAGAAAAATAATAATAAAATTAGGGTTTGTTTGGATCCTAGGAAATTAAATGAAGTAATTAAAAACACCAGATGTACTTATACCCACTCTTGAAGACATTGCTGAAAAGTTAAGTGGTAAATGTGTTTTTACTGTATTAGACCTGAAGGAAGGGTTTTGGCAGGTAAAGCTTGATAAAACATCATCTGATTTGTGTACTTTTTCCAGTCCTTTCGGATGTTTTAAGTTTTTAAGGTTACCCTTCGGTATATCAATGGCACCGGAGTACTTCCAGTCGGTAAATCAAAAAAATTTCGGGAATATACCGGGAGTTTTGATATACATAGATGATGTTCTGATTGCTGCTGAATCAGAAGCGGAACATGATAAAATTTTACAAATGGTTCTAAATAGAGCGCGGGACATTGGCATCAGGTTTAATAAGGAAAAAATACAATTAAAAAGAAATAATGTAAAATATTTAGGGCAGATTTTTTCAGAAAGAGGTATAAAAATAGATACAGAACGGGTAAATGCTATTAATGCCATTGAAAAACCAGAAAATGTTAAAAAATTACAAAATATTTTAGGAATATTTAATTATATAAGTAGATATATACCAAATTATTCGGAAGTAACAGCTCCTTTAAGAAAATTATTGAAGAAAAACACGGAATTTGTGTGGTTTGCCGAACAAGAAAAAGCGTTAAATAGATTGAAATTATTAATAAAAAATGCACCAATATTGGCAAATTTTAATTCTAAGGCGGAAATTGCACTGCAGTGTGATGCGTCTCAGTACGGACTGGGGTGTGTGTTGCTGCAGAATAATAGACCTGTAGCTTTTGCGTCTCGGAGTATGACGGAAGGTGAACAAAGATTACCTCAAATCGAAAAAGAATTATTAGGTATTGTTTATGCGACTCGAAAATTCCATTATTATATTTATGGTCAGGCGGTAACGGTAATTACTGATCATAAGCCTTTACTAGCAGTAGTAAAAAAGCAAATAAATGATATTGGATCGAATAAATTGAAAAGAATGGTTCTTTCGTTGTTAAGATATAATTTGAATCTAAAATATATTCCTGGTAAATTAATGTTCATTGCTGATTTGTTGTCTAGGTAATGTTTGCAAGACAGCAATTCAAGTGAAGAATGGATATGTGAAAATATTCATTCAATAGTGGTTGATATTAATATGTCGGCAGAAAAAAGAACCGTAGCTTTTGCGTCTCGGAGTATGACGGAAGGTGACCAAAGATTACCTCAAATCGAAAAAGAATTATTAGGTATTGTTTATGCGACTCGAAAATTCCATTATTATATTTATGGTCAGGCGGTAACGGTAATTACTGATCATAAGCCTTTACTAGCAGTAGTAAAAAAGCAAATAAATGATATTGGATCGAATAAATTGAAAAGAATGGTTCTTTCGTTGTTAAGATATAATTTGAATCTAAAATATATTCCTGGTAAATTAATGTTCATTGCTGATTTGTTGTCTAGGTAATGTTTGCAAGACAGCAATTCAAGTGAAGAATGGATATGTGAAAATATTCATTCAATAGTGGTTGATATTAATATGTCGGCAGAAAAAAGAACCGAATTTCAAAAAGCGACGGCGGAGGATCCGGTTTTAAGTAAACTAAAATCGTATTATCAAAACGGATGGCCAGAACAGAAAAAATTAGTTCATGATACGGCAAAATTTTATATTAACTTAGAAGATCAAATTCATGTAGATGACGAATTAGTTTTTTTTAATTTACGTTTAATTGTTCCGTTTAAATTGAGGCAAAGTGTGTTAAGAATACTACATGAAACACATTTTGGCATAACCAAAACAAAGCAAAGGGCAAGGCAGATATTATATTGGCCTGGTATGTGTACAGAGATCAAAAATTTAATAGCGACATGTACTATTTGTGAGAAGTTTTCTAATGTAAAACATAAGGAACCGTTAATATGTCATGACATTCCGGATATTCCATTTAATAAAGTGGGATGTGATTTATTCGAAATATTTGGTAAAACATTTTTAATTTTACAGGATTATTATTCAAAATGGATAGAAATTAAGTTATTACAAAATAAAACGGCAGAGGAAGTTATTTCAAAATTGAAAATTATTTTCGCTACGCATGGTGTATCGAGAATAGTATGTGCCGATAATGTTCCATATTAAATACAAATTCATTTGTATTTAAATCCTTCGCTAGAGAGTTTGACATTGAAGTAGTTTTAAGTTCACCACATTATGATAGAAGTAACGGACAAGCTGGACGTGCGGTGCAAACAGCTAAAAAAATTTTTAAAAAATGTAATGAGACTGGTACTGAGTTAACGACGTTGCTTCTAGAATATAGAAACATGCCTGTGGCGGGTACAGACTTATCACCGGCACAAATATTATTTTCTCGTAGAACAAGGACTAAGATTCTAACTCATTCAAAGCTATTAAAGCCAAAAATAGATATTGCGGCTCATAGGAAAATTGCAAATAAGCAATGTCAGTATAAATATTCTCACGACAGAAAGGCGCGTAGATTTAATTATGAATTTAAGCAAGGTGAAAGGGCGGCATGTCGAAAAGTGCATGAGAAAACTTGGGAGCCAGTCAAGATAATTTCAAAAAATAATAACCCAAGGTCATATAATGTAATAAATCAAAAGGAGAACATTATACGTAGAACGTCTAATTTTTTAAAGCCAAGTGGTAGTGTTTTCGTGTCATTGACTGAGCATGATGATGTTGTGGTGAGTTCCTCTAGTGATAAGGATCTTGAATCGCAAGTAGAGGGGGAAGGAAAAGGTGGAAATAATCTAACGAATGTTGATAATACATATAGGACGAGATTAGGTAGACGGATCAGACCTCCTTCTAGGTTTAAGGATTATGTTAGAACTTGAGTGGCACTTTGACATTGTAATGTATTAGCTTTGTTAAAAGGGGAGGCGTAATATTGAATATAGGCAACAGTGTGTAAGATAGAGAGAAAGAGAACACATGGTTGTGAATACAGTTGATAGAAAATATATGATTTTAAGATATTGTCTTGAATAATTATTATTTATCATAATACCTGACACTACCCCAGCATATAACAACATATATAACAGACGCTACACTTAGAAAATGACATTTTACATTAAGACGGAAATAAAGAACAAATCAGTTTTATTATAATCTATACAGTAATTTCGGAGCCTATTCTAGGCCATAAATATATCACCGAACATAAACTAAATATTTGATACTACGGTCAGTCATTGGCTTAATTAATATTAATTAAATAATCAATACAATATGATTGCTATAGAAAATCGGTCTTATACGCAAAGTGTCCGAAAAGCGAAAGGTCGGGGTAGTTTTCTTAAATAAACAAATTCTTTCTTATAAACGGGGACCATAGATGGCTCTATGGTTCCCTACCCAACGAAATTAAATTATTAAAACATTATCAAATTTAGTAACTTCGTTACAATACTAACCTTCGTTCCATTGAATATTTGATAACCTGCTTTGGCACAACAACGTATGCTGAAGTGAGAGGAACTGATGTACACTTGATGTACAACGAGACAGAAAATTATATGTTATTGTAACGAGTTAACGAGACGTGATAATTAAACGGCTGAGAGTTCTGCACTGTTTTTTGTGAGTTTGTCCCCCCCCCTTCTTCATCGACCAGCAGTCACTTCCTTTTTTCGCGTACCTTCGCATATTTATTTATTTCTCTTTACTCGATGTCTCATTACTTGTTCGACAACAGTTGCTGAGAGAATCTTAGCATGTAAAAAATGTAAATAGAACACAAGGTCCCAACATCTTCCCCTGGTTGAAGGTGTCACACTTCATGTAAGACGAAACGAAACGAAATTCTAATTGAAACTTAACTAAAGTGAGCAAAAAAAAGCAAATGTATACAACTAAGCGAGCGTGATATCTAAACGAATATAAAAACTAACCAGCAACCGGAGGACGACAAACCTTGGCAATCGAGAGTGTGAAGGTATCAAATTGAGTTTTTACAATAAATATTCTTATACTCCCATCTGAACTCGAAATCATTTCCGTAATTCTACCGAGGGCCCATTTTAGAGGGGGCAGATTATATTCTTTCGGTAAAATAAGATCTGTAAATTTCGGCGAGGTTGATTCCATTTTGGCCTATGCTGGAGACGATGTAAATAGTTGTTAGTCCACTTCTTCCAAAAAGTTTGTTGTACGTGGGAGGATAACTTATAAAAGGAAAGCTTACCAACTTTTCCTGGTACCCCTTTTTCCAGATAAGCGGTAAGAGGTGAGCTAAATAGAAATTGTCCGGGATTGAACACCTTGAAATCGCTAGGGTCATGGGGAATTGCGCATTGCAGAATGGCCTCAGTTTGATGCTAAATTGTTGAAAATTCTTCAATGGTTAAGAATTTATATCCCACAAGCCTACGCAGGTGGTAGTTTACAATTTTACAAAAACGAAGTTAAAAGTAAATTTAGCTGTTCATATAGGCAATCCACTTCAGTCATATATCACTAATATCACTTCAGTCTCCGCACCACCCAGAATGTCATCAACGTAATATTGTTGCATCATTTACGTGTATTACGTTGCATACGTTGTTGCTGTTCTAAAGCGAGTGAAAAAGAACTCATATTGTTGATGCAAATATCTTTTAATACACTGGTAGCTACATAGGGTGTGAAATTCAGTACCATAATTTATTGTAAGAAGTTCCACACTTTGATTAGGGCTTGTAGGATCATCTCGCCACAAGATGTTATGAAGACATGTCTGTTTTGGGTTGATCATTATCTGCCGATACATTTTATTTATATCTGATGTGTGAGTAAATTTAAAGTTTCGAATTCTCAAGATGATGTCATACAGGTCCGATTGGACTTAAAACCGTTTGAGAGTGATGCCATTAAGGGATACAGCAGAAGCTGTTTTAACTTAAGCGTCGAAAACTACCTTTAAATTTGTTGTAGGACTATCTTCCCCAACAACTGGCAGATGAGGTATGAAAGGCTTATGAATTTCACCAGAATTTTTAAATGCGAGGGGAGTCAATTTTATATGAGCTAACGAGATATATTCAGTTATGAATTTTCTGTGGGTATCGAATAAATCTGCATTGCCTTTAAACCTCTTTTCTAAAGTTAGAAGTCTTTTACGGGCGATTTGAACTGAGTCTCCTAATTTATGATGTTTTATCTCAGATTTTGGAGAGATGTTTAACTTACACTTACAACTTGGCAACTTTTTTTCTCCTAACTTGAAACTTTCCTCCGATTCTTAATCATCAACCGATCCAATAGTTTTCTTTGGAACATTCTTTATTCTTCAGAATTCCATTAAGATATTGTTCAGTTCTGAATCTATAGTGGGTGTTTTTACGCACTGGGCAAGATATGACAGAGCAAAATTTTAACTAAACACATCAAGCAGAGATAGATCCTAGTTGAGTATTAACTAGTGTAGGCAGATTACTACCTAAAGTTATAATACATGCGGTTACGAAGATATAGTAGACATCTGCGTCTAACAACGCTAGACGCATTTATAACTGAATTGAGGATCTGCGAGCGAAATACCCTTCGGTATATTTAAATTATCTAATTGAAGTAAAGATTAAAGGTACAGATTGGGTAATTTCTTCTAATATTGCGCATGACGCTATACATTTGACGTTATCGATATTTGAGTAAATAATAATGTGTAACATTTTGTTTGAAAGCGAACAATCTTCCCTGCCAAGCGCAACGCACTGGAAACTTATTTTTATGAAGAGCAGTATGGTGTTCATACGACATTGAGCACACCTACCTAACGAGGTACAATTTTTAATCGTATTTATGTCGCCAAAACCATTAAGACAAATACGTTTCGAGCGAGCAATTTAATTTTTTCTGCATAGGGTAAATCCAGAAACCGCAAGCATGTGTAGGTTCTGTGATTAAATTTATTACAAAATATACACACACTATCATTTTGCATCTGAGCATGCAAAGGAATTTTATCTATCCGTTTGCTCATGTGATCTTGAGAGATCACGAGGAGAACGAGAGTTTTTCAAGAACACACCTTTTGTCGAGAAATTCAAACTATTCTGCTAAATTAAGCAGCTTCGAAACGTCGCTTTCTTGTTCGAATATTTTTTTAGATCCAAAATCTAGTTTCATTTAAATAAAGACTCGAAAATTTCCGTATCACTATTTCCTAATTTCCTAAGAGATTCCAATGTTTTTATAAAATTACTGACAAACTCTCTAATATTCTGAGGATTACATTTGGCCATGATCAGTATTTCTAATAAATAATTCAAATGAGCATTGACAATACAATTGACATTATTGTACCTATTATTAAAAATATCGAGAGCTATATGAAAATTATCGCTAGTTATTTTCACTGAATCCATCAATTTTAATTGCTCTCATTTCGAATTAAATTTTAATTAAAAAACCGCTGAATATCAGTTTATCGTGAATTGTTTATAATAAGCGCAGTAAAAAGTTCGAAGAAAGAATTCCAATCGGTATACTGTTATATATGTCTTATACGTTAATGTCTGGCAGTTTTACTGCTTGTGTAATACGAGACGCTCACTCATTTCTAGCCGTCGACGGTTGCAGTTTCCTTTTACACTGTTTGATTAATACGAGGGTTTCAATATTTACCTTCTACTACTTGTCTCTCTTTAGCATGTGCCTCGATTTTATCTGATGTAACACATTCAATTTCATATTGGAGTTTATTATATGATTCATATAATAAACTAAAGCTTTTGTTAATAATTGTTCTTCTCTAATTCAAAAGCTGAAATTTTCTATTCAAGTTCTACTTTCTGTGCTACCCACCTCGCTATCCTGGTTATTGCAGATTCTGCTGACTCGCGCTGCGATCTGAGTCGTTTAAGCGATGTATTCATTATTCAATTTTGGGAGATTAAATTTATAATACAGTAAATTTAAGAGAAATTGAGAAAGTGAGAAAAAGGATGAAAAAAGAACTTAATATTAAGCAATTACTAGCTTAAATAGATTATATAATAGAAACTTATTAAACTTACTTAAAACCACTTAGCAGCATGATATTGACATTTTGTAGATATTGTATGACTTTTTCTATATTTATCAATTTATTGAAGAGGAAAATAAATTATTTATATAATATAAAAATTATATTTGACTTCCAATCAAAAAATCCACAATGATTTATTGGCTATCTGGAATCCAACCATCCAGATTTAAGGACCATAAAATGTTGTGGCTACAGTTGCATTTATTGGAGACTGTAGCACTTCATAAGTACTTTCACGTTACTTCAGTGACGTGAAAGTGCTTATGGAGATAATTACACTCGGCGCAATTACGGGCAAATCATAAAAGGTCTGATTCATAGAAACTAAGCTGTATTTCAAACTTTAGTTTACATTTTACACTATGTACAATGATAACTGGCTCATTAAGATTTATAAAAATAAGCAAGACAACCATATAATAATAATTGCCATATTCAACAATTCATTCCATTATATAGTTTAGAAACTGCTTTGGCACAACAAGGTAGGCAGGAGTGATAAGGTATTAATGTTCACTTGATGCACAACGAAACAGAGAAAAGACGTGATAATTAAATGGTTGAGAGTTCTGAACTGTTTTTGGTGAGTTTTTTTCCCCCTTCTTCATCGACTCTCGCTCATTTCCTTTATTTACGTACTTTCGCATATTTATTTATTTGTCTCTACTCGATGTGTCGCTCCTTGATCAATAAATGTTGCTACAAGAATCAGAGCATGTAAAAAATGTAAATGCAACACCAGGCCTCAACAGTGATAGTAGGCGTCGTTAAGCAAGCTCGTGATTGCAATGACAAAGAAATGAATATTATGTTAACCAAATCAGATTCTGTTTGTTATTCCTATATAGGAATATATATGCCTATATGAATATAATATTCCTATCTAGTAATTTGAATAATTTTTAATTTCTCATTATTATTACTTGTTATGATTACATTCTTGCAACAAATAAAACGTAAATAGTCAAATGCCATTGTACAAAAATAATTTTACCTAGCTTTTTTTTTTTTTTGGATTTCGTAACCTGTTATATTTCTTGTTATTTTCTTTTCTTTACTATTACGGCCGTTTCGATTTTTCTATCTTCGTCAAAGTGTTTTTTCGTGTTAATTTTCAACTTCGCTTATAATTGTGTCAATTTTTAATTTGTTATTTTTAAAATACGAAAATATATCTGACGAATCCAATACATATTTAAAAGCCGTGAATGTCATTCAAATCCTTCCAATTAGACGACATTATTTAATTATATTAAAGTTTCGACTAAATTCGACTAATGTTTAGTCGAATCAATCATTCAAATATTGTAGAAAATCTCATATGTCCAATACATATTTAACACTAGTGTTTCCTATGCAAATGCTTCAAATGAGAAGATATTTTTTCATTCTATAAAAGGCCTAATATTTAGCCGAACATCAATCGTTTTTCTTGTAGATACACAATATTGTGTTTTTTGCAACAAATTACACATTACAATTTGTTATTCACAAATTGTGAATTGAATAATAAAAAAGGTTCAGCTTCATGACAAACCTACAAACAGATGTTTATTAATTTAAACAGCACTTACAACGCATTTCAATTATGGAAATTTTTAGAATGCGGGGAATAACAATCTGTATTTATAATATAAAATATAAAATCACCCGACCTCTTTAAAAGGATGTCAATTGTATTAAAGGATTATAAGGGTGAATAATGATTCTAGAAATGTTATAGTCTGTATTCTATATTTAGCAAAATATGAAATCAAAGCAATATTCTTTTACAGATTTGTGGATTAAATTGAATTTTTATTAAAGAGATTATGATTTTTCTGGTGGTGCTAGTGGTGGTGGTACCTTCATCAGGCAGTTAAGCCGTATGCTCAGAGTATTTCTAAATATTCGTATCAACTTCATAATTCTGAATTCTTTCTATAGTGTCTGTGAGAGTGTCAAGAAAAAAAAAATTAAACGTAAGTAAGTATATTATTCATTACTATATTATTATCTTATCCTTCTTATCTCTTTTCTCATACGTATTATACAGGATGTTAACCAACAGTTGTAGGAAAGTCACACCACGTATAGGACATTAGAAAACAAACCGAAAATTGTTTAGGAAGCGTAGGTACTATACTACTAGTAGGTATTAGTAGCAACTATCTTCAAAAGTTACCGAGAAAATCGATATTTTCTGATTTCTTCAAAAACGTTCGCAAACCGCAGTGAAACTGACCTAAGCAAAAGTACTACGTCGTACGTATTTTAAAATGTCTCCATTTACTTTTACTTACTTTACAAATGATGTTTTAATAATTTAGGCGAAATTTACAGTGTAAATTTTTATCCGATTTTCAATCTTCTAATATTAGAATTTAGTCGATATTAAATGTTTATCTTTGGAATTACATGGATTATTAAATGCGGCTTTTGTTCTAGATTATTTTTGACAACATTTAAAGATGTAGGTTTTAGTTACTCTACTAATTGGTTTATGTGTCATGTTAACCGTTGGAACTGAGTATTAATTAATTATTAGTATTAAATATTTAACATTCCATAAATCAAAATTTCAATTCAATAATTTAATTTATTTTCGGTATTTATCAGAGAATAGGATAGTGTGCTGTCTCGTCCTACTGCCGCTTGCAGCAGTATGGCCATAAAAAAAAATCCAATACATAATGTTATCGTTATGCTGAGAAAAAAAAAAGTTCGCTTCTCCTTTGAGGAATGTTGATCTCATTTTAGTATTAAATTAGAGAGCAATTATTTTTATTACACTTGTTTTGAATATGAAGTATAAATTTAGTTTTAATATTTTTTTAGGTAAATGCCGTGAAAAAAAACGTCTTCATTAATAAAATAATTTTTTTTGATTTTGATTAAAAACTTAATTCCGAAATCATGTTGTAACCTATATCGTAACTAAATATTCGATTGGTATCAGCTATTAACTAACACAAAACTACGCAACATTGACCAAGTTTTACAATTTTGTTAGTTACAGTATTACGCAATACCATTCTGAAATTGGTAATGCTATCACACAATATCAAATTAAGCAATTAAGTAAATTATTAAATTATTACCATTAAAATTAAAGATTGTTAGCGGTACGGCCCGTCAGCAAAAAAATTAACAACATTGGACGCCTTTCTCGACCTTCGCATTTTGCATTGTTAAGGAAACTGATAACGGAAACAAATACTTTAGAATTTATTAATAGAAAAATTCTTAGTGTGAAGTGATTGTCCTTCCACAAATTGCGTTGACTGCGCGCTTGACGTTGGTGGACAGAAATGTAAATAACACATTTCAGCTGACTAGGCCACACTACTTCAATAACTCCTCAGTTTAATTTTGTACTTGTCTGAGCTAACAGATTCATCGAAAAACTTACCCAATATTTTCCT
Organism: Platypus cylindrus; assembly: GCA_949748235.1. NCBI lineage: Eukaryota > Metazoa > Arthropoda > Insecta > Coleoptera > Curculionidae > Platypus > Platypus cylindrus. The sequence continues at coordinate 10,932 of CATIYE010000016.1, forward strand.
TCATTAACCACAATGATTAGATTTTTAGTTATTTACTTAATTCTATTAGTTATTATAGCGATATAGTGACTCGCTAATTTTATAAAAATGCCTTTTGGAATCATTAAATATTACTATTAGAAATCTATTACCTGCAGAATTTTTGCCGACTAGCTTTGTTTGGTAATTTTTCATAGTTTCATTCTAATTTTCATAGAATCCCGCTTCAAATTTGGTAAAAGACATGAAATTCAAAGTTTTCTAGTTTCTTTATTTATGGATAGTCGATCAGAATTATTTTTCTAACTGTTTTCTAATGTCAGTATCTACTAATTCTAGGACTAAAAATTCAAAAATTCGAGATCCACTATAACATACATGATCCGTTATTTAATTATCATCTATAATATCATATCAGCAGTATTCATATTACACAATTCATATACACTGAATTGTGTAATATGTTATTAATGTATGGTAAAAGTGGTGGTCACAAGCCGGAAGATTTTATGCGGAACATTTCCAGACAAAAATCCTTGGGCAAGTGCCACTTTTACGCCAGTGGCGCGGAAACTTATTTAACCTAGTTAAGTTTGTAAATAATTTTGATTACTTGTAGAAGATAATGAAAGTGAGCAGAGGCAAAATTGTGTGCGCTGAGCTCAATGTGAAATAAATTGTTTAATGTTTCATACTTCAGTGCTTTAATTGGTGTTGTGTGATGTACTTCAAGTTGATACTACATTATGGATAAGACGAATGAATTGTTATTCTAGTAAATTAAAGAAAGTAATTAAAGAAAGTATATGTTATTATGAAAAGTTTGCCATTTTCCTATCGTACTCAACATAACTTTTAGAGCTTGCTAAAATTTCTGAAAAATATTTTTGAAAGATATGTTTAACATTTATTAAACAATATTAAATTTTTAACATTTAAAAATTTTGTAAATGTTTAATTTTAATTTCAAGAAATTTATAAAAATAAACAAGTTTGACTTTCACTCATTTACTGTGTGGGCGAGTCATTGTACCTGTTATTTCATCGACGTCTCTCTCGGTTGCTCGATAAGGATTGCTTACCGTCGATCGGCTCGAGCCTCAGGAAAAAGTTATTAAGAAAAGTCGTTTGTATTGATGTCATTGTTAATTTTCTACAACTCTAAATTAACACCCTGTATGTTATATATATTTCTTCCAGATTGAATTTGGACGAATTGAATAATTCTGCTAAATACGTTCGAAAAGAATTAGTAAAATTTCCTGATTTAATATGGAACCAGAAATTCGCAATATTGCGTATTTAAATTTCGAACAGCCGTTATGGGACAGCGACACAAGACGATTATCCAGATAATAATATTCTGTTTCTGCCTCAACGAGTCACTAAAACTTTCAAGAAAAAATTGCACCATTTTTTTGCCTGGCAATTTCAGCATTGTTTTTAAATATGTAACTGCATTTAATTGTTATTAATTTCAATATTCATCTATTCTACTTCCTACACTTACTGGATAAATTAATTCTGATAACAATTCCTTAATAGCTTTTAGAAAATTATTATAAAAAGTGTTAAATTCTATTACAGTTAGCCCATTAACTAAGGCAACCACATGATATGTATTGATGAATATTATGTTATTAATTAATAATAATTAATAATGTGTTTCTTTTAATTCTTATTACTCTGCTAAGTATTACCTGTGATGTGATAAGTTTAGTTCCTTATTCACACACTTCAAGGGGTATAACTTATAAACGTTGTAAATTAGTTGGACATGCAAAAGTTTTGATTTCCTTTCTTCCTTTTGGTGTGGTGGTAATATTTCAGCGTATTAAATCAACCGTATTCAGAAATAAAATGTCTTGGTCAATGCCGCTATGTCACTTAAATGTATTTATTTACACATTTTCTATCACCAATACTTAGCACTTATTTGGCTATTAATTCGTACTTAACTCTAAACTTATATTTAACTCATTAAAGTTGCAGTAGAGCGTCAAGGCAGTAGACTAATTTTCATCAGAGAATTTTACTTATCAGAGACTCGAGTGATACCAATACTCGTACTAATACTGTACATAGCTCCTACCCTTAAATTTGCTATAGAAAGTGGAATGTATCCCTCTGACCATATACTATGCAAGGACTTATCAGTAACAATTAAGAAAAATATACAAGCAAAAACATATAAGAAAAAATACAACATAGGGGAAACTAATATATGGTCCATAAATGCCATTTATATTACCCTAATAAATCAGTCAACCTTTTTCAGTGTAAAGGACTAATTGCCTGTCATACCCAAACACAGAAATAGATTAATAGAAGTGTCAAAAAAATGCCAAGTAGACAAAAAAATCTTTTCTCTACATCGAAATCTAATCTATATTTGAGAAACCTTAACAACATGCGTGTTGCGATGCGAATAGCAATCGTAATCTATCAACTAGTTCATTAACATCATCCCAATAAACATATTCTATTGGCTTGGAATTATAAACCATATTATAGTTTCCACCTTGCTTTATAAACAATGGACGAATAATACGTCGATATTTCTTCGACCCCAACTATTCTGCGTTGAGAAGCGTAACACTTTCTGTATAGATAAGTGTCATCTAATATGCGATCGAATTCCTCCATCGTTTTAACTAATGTAATTTTCAGGATCTTTATAAAATAATTAATTATAAAGTCTCTTGCAACTTGTATATAGTTCTCTATCTATTATTATATGGCTAGTAGTTTTACCAAATTCAATTAGGTTAGAGTCCAAGGTCCATGAATTAGTGATAGCGTTATATTTGGAGAATGAGTGATATCAATACTAAGACAAGTAGCTAGTACTAAGAGAAAGCTGAAAATAGTCCTTGATAGGTGCTTGAGATACTTGGGGATATTCATCTAATTGAGATGTATCTGCATTAGTAATTTTATTATCACTTTCATCTCCTTCATTATCCTCATCCTATACTTCGTCTATTTCTTCCATTTCCTCCTCACCCTCCTCTTCTACTGCTTCATCTATCTTATCAGTTTGATCTACTTCAGATATCCCTTTTTTTTCAGTTTTCTTTACATTTTCCATTCCATTTATTTCAAACGTTTTATTTTTAACAACCACATTGCCTACTGCTAATTTTTGTAGCTGATCAGTTTCGTTTCATTTCGTTTCAGCGTACCATCTTCTTAGAACGCCCTAGATTCGAACATCATTAGCTAATTCTAGAATTTTTCTGTTGCGGGCACTGTCCGACTCATCCAGAAGCTTCATGATTATAAAAAAACTGATTTTTGAGAATAAAATTATACATGAACCTTTAGATATACTTCAAAACCATATCGATATCGATTATTATTTAGTTCGAATTCTTTTACTATTAATAATGGCTTAAATTCATTACTATTCCAACATTGTTGACCCATGTTTTTAAAATAATTCTACGATATATCTGGCGTGACATGTTCATCAAAAATATGCATTAAGTTAATATCGTCTTGTTCAAAAAGTACACACGTAACTGTGATGTAGCCACATTATAATTGTCTCTTATTAATTGTCTAGAGATTTTAAAATAAGTTTGACACAAATATTCTACGTTGATTGATTTATGTCGAAAAATATGCCTTAATTTTATCTTGTTTATCACATGAAATACCATTCAATATAAATACAGAGTTTTTTTTAGCTTCTTCCGGATCTTTAGCTAAATCATTATCTTTATATGGGGAATATTTTATTCCGTTAATTTGCTGCAATACATTTATCAATAATTTATACTTAGAATGATAAAGAGATTTTGAATAAAGACTATTAGCAGATATTAGCAGATTTTTATCTACTTCGATCAAATAACACGGCTAACAGCGAATGTCTTTTGCCGCATACGTTCGGTTCAGGAGAAATTCCTCAAAAACAATTTGGTAATTTGTCCTATGCGGACAAAAGAATAGAAGATCGTTCTTGGGAACGAGTTAAATCAAAAGACTTCAGTTTTCGTGAAAAGGTTGCATCTTGGCTAGTTTTAAATACAATTAAATCTAAAAGGAAAATGGGAATGGAGCTTTGCTCCAAACCACACCTTATTGATTTTACATCGAAATCATTAACATAATATAGAGAATCATTGAAATTTACGAAAATCAACCTCAGAAGGACTAAAAGCAGTCCGATTGGCTATTAAAAAAACAGATAGCTGAAAAAGTATCCGTCTACCACGTGTTCCTCTATTTGAGCATAAATCTGGAGGATTTTTATCAATGCCGCCGACTTTATCTGCCTTGGTAGCAATGGGTACCCTAGCTAGCGGAACGTCTACTCTAGCTAAAAATATAACAGATATAAAGAAGAATATAAATGAGTATAACATCAACAATGTTGAAATTGGCAAACAATGTTCAAAATTGATTTTACGGTAAAATTCTAGAAGATATGGATTGTATTTAAAAAAAAAGTCACTGGATCTGCCTGACAGAGCTCTTTATGATTATGAAATATTAAAATGTGTAAATAAACTGAATCTGCCATATTATAAAAGTGTCTTTATGTGTGACACATTACCTAAAGCTATACATTATAATGAAAGTGTTAAGGTTAATTTAGTTTTGAATGCCAATACAGACAATTATTGGGTGGCTTATGAAAAGCAAGATGATACTATCGATTATTTCTATGAATTCGGCAATTTGAAACCACCAATAGAACTTGTAAAATATTTCTGGTGACCTTTGTGGTGTGGTTAGGTGCTACATTAGGGCTCCGCTCCTCCTATAACTTCGTGTTCTCAAAAAAATATTTTGAGATAAAAATAATTCAAACTTTAAACTTCGATATAAATTTTACAGGAAAATTCAACAATAAATTATTAAATACATTAAAAAGGTAAAAAATTTAAATAAAAAACAATGATCTAGCAATTAGCAAAATAGATAAAGGGTCATGATTAGTTATATTGAAGAGAAAGCCCTTATATTGAATAAGTGTATAAATAAAGTGTATATAATAAAGTAAACTTTATTATATATTATACATAATAAATATATATATAAATATAAATTTTTTACAATGTTTTGCACTATAAACTAGCATTAAATATTTTTTTTTTACGTATTTTGGAGAAATACCTTATAAAATTAAAAAAATTTCGAACATTATGATTTTCGAATAAATTTCAAAACAGATAACACTTTAGCTAAAAATTTTATAAAAACCAAAGACAAAATACATTTTTTATCTAAATCTGGAGTATATAGTTTAAAATGCCACGATGGTATGAATACTTATGTAGGACAAACTGGCAGAAAAATTGAAAAGGCATTGAAAGAATATCAATATTATATTAACCAATATAAAAAAACTTTTAATCAAAATTCATCCTTAGATAATAGCACGATCTTAGCACATCACATTTTTACGAACAATCATACATTTTCTATTCATGATGATGTGCACTTCTTACATCAATGTAAAAAACGTACAAAACTAGATTTGCTGGAAAAATTAGAGATTACTAAATTCAAAAAAGATACCAACTATAATTGGGTTAATATAATTTCAAATTTTGAAATCTATTTAATTTTCAATAACTTGAATTTCAATAATTAAATATTTTAGACTGGTTCGCAAAAGTCATTAAATTCATATATTGCCATAATATTCTAAATTGTCAATTTGAATTATGTTGTAATTATGTATTCTTATTATAATATCTGATGATGATTTATACCGATACACGTGTTATATTATGATTTTTATATGTGTATTGATTTAAATACATATTATATAATTTTTGAGACGTAGTTCGGGGAATATTTTATAATAATAATAAATTTTTTTTATTTATTTTAAACTGGTTCGCTAAAGTCATTAATTTCATATATTGTCATAATTTTCTTAATTGTCAATTTGAATACTTTTCATAAAAAAAAAAAAATTCTTTTCATAATTATATTCTTGTCGTAATATCTGAGGATGGTTTATACCAAAACACGTGTTATATTATGATTTTTTATATGTATATTGATTAAATATATATTATAGAACTTTTTGAGACGTAGATTGGAGAGAATTTTATAATAATAATTATAAAGAGGAATGAGGCTGAATGACGCAAGAAGAATTGCTTGCAACAGGAAGGAGTGGGAGAGATGCATAGGAAGTGAGGAATAGGAGGATAACGAGAAGAGCTCAAGCCGACACCAGTTGATGGTATAAGGCATATAGACATATATATATATAATTTATTTTCTATCGCATCGATTTCAGTTTTTACACTATTTTCTATTAGTGTTCATTAGAATTTTCTAATAATTTATTTTCAATCTCGCCTATTTCATTTTTAAAACTTCAAAAAAATCCGCATCCCAAAAACTTCCTCAATCCAGTTTACCAGGAAGGCAATTAAGTGTTCAGATCGAAGAAGACATTTTAAGCATGATTGAAAATTAGCCTTCGGTCAATACCCGTGAGAATGCGCGACATGCCGAAGTTTTAAATTCCATAGTGTGGCGTGTATTACGGCCCTAAAATGGGCACTATCTGTATCACATACAACGTGTCCATTCATTGGAATCTCAAGATTATTTAAATCGACTACATTTTTGTCAAAATGATGAGTCAAAATTTGAGGCAATCTGGATTTGCGTCACAAGTTTTATTTATCATGCTTATAAAAACACTTTTTACCCTTATCATCTTATAATACTACTGACATCCTGTTGATGTCAGAGATTGTCAGAAGAGCTCAGGTGATTTTATATTTTATATTAAAAGTACAGATTATTAATACATGCATTCTAAAATTTCATTAAGAGAAATGTATTTTTAGTGCTAATCGAGTTGATAAACATCTGTTTGTAGGTTCGTCATTAAGCAAAACTTTTATTATTATTGTAACTAAACTACTTACATAAATAATAGCCACCACCAATACACCCTAGAATAATCTTAATGACATGTATTTTTAATGTCCACTAACACAAGTCCAACTGTGGATGAAATAAGTAATCGAATTGTAATCGCAAATAAAACCGCCGAAATTTGGTGTGAAAACGTCATGGTCGGGTTACTTGCTACAGTTCGAGGAAGCTGCTGGTGCTAGTGCATTGTCTAAATCACAAAATGCCGCTGCTTTAACATTAGCTTTGTGCGGGGCGACAACCAATATTTTGCAAATTATACTTCCAGCTGAACAAGGCGACAATGAACAATTAGTGAAATGTTTGAAAATAAGATATGGCCAACGACATTTGGAGCAGGTACATCATTACCAATTAAAAAATCGTCAACATAAGTTTAATGAATCACTGCAAGAATTCGAAGTCGACATAGCTAGGTAGGTTCGATTAGCGTATCTTGGTACAATAGAGAGTGTTATGGATCGGCAAGCGGTCGAAACTTTTAAACTTGCCATTCGAGCGGCTGTAACTAGGCAAAGACTTAGTCTGGCATGACTGTAGTAGATGCTTTAGCTCATGCTTTGGTATTTGAAGCAGCTAAAGTGAGTGCACGGATCTTGTGAAGAATGCGAATCATAGAAGTTGAAATGACGCCTGAGCAGTCAGTGAAGAACAGAAGAAAGAATCAAGAACGCCAGATTCGTGCCAGTTATGTTGAGAACAAAACTCAATGTAAAGAAAAGGAAGCGTCGCCACACCAATTTAAAGTTGAAGTTAAATATGACGTTGATTCAGATAATAATAATGTCGAACATTTATTGAGAAAACGCTGTCAAGAATCAAATAAGCATTGTCCTCGGACAGAAGAGTAGGTTGCCTAAGTGAATTAAACTACGGCAATCAATGATAAATGACATTCTCAGGAGATACAGAACGATCAAGAATGTGACAAAGACTTGGAAGTTGTCATCAAAAGGAAGAACGAAGTCCAGAAACCTATGCGGTAAGATATTGCACCATAATTGCCAACTGCATATTGGTATTCTTCCAACGTAAAAGCTTATTGGACCCAGTAGCAGTCAATTTTACAGGATAATAATCTTCTGAAGCGTGTTTTGGCGGGCCCAGAGGTAGAGAAGAAAGAAAACAGATGGTAATACCTCTGTAGTAGAGTATTGAATGCATAGGTAGAAATTAATAAATTGAATTCAATAAATAACATTTTTTTTTATTCAAATCCATGCGACTAGAGCGTTACATGATTAAATACAAGATTTTCTACTATAAAGGATGATTGATGTTCGGTTAAATATTAGGCTTTTTGTAAAATTAAATAATGTCCTCTAATTTAAAACATTTGAATAGGAAACACTAATGTTAAATATGTATTGGATATACGAGTTGTTTGTTGTTTTTTGTTATTGATTTCTACAATAATGAATGATTGATATTCGGCTAAGCATTAGGCCTTTTGTATAATTAAATAATATCCTCCAATTGGAAGGATTTGAATGGGAAACACTGATTTTAAATATGCATTGGATTCGTCCAATATATAGTAACGAAGTTACTAAATTTGAGATTGTTTTAATAATTTAATTTCGCTTGTAAATACGTACTGTAGCAGAGACCACCCCTATGCGCATCTACCACATTCCCCTCCACGTGCCTTCCGAATTACGCGACCCAAAAGGTCGAGACTACCCCTCCAACACCTCAAAAAGGTAAGGAGGTCGGAACCGGGATGGGGCCGTTTCCTTTCCCTCTTCTGGTTAGCAAGCGAGTGCTCCGGATTCTAGATTCTATCCTTTCTTTACTTCTGGTTAGCATGCGAGTTCTCCGGCAACCAGATTATTCCATTCTCCAGCTTCTGGCTAGCATGCGAGTTTTCCGGCAGCCAGAGTATCAGGTTTGGTTGGATTGTGTAGGTCGGGGGGTGTGTGCCACGCCATCACCGGGAGCCCCGAAATATTCCCTTTCTGGTTGTCTGTGTTTATGTTGTGGTGCCTGCTGCCGTTAGTATTGGGAAATTATGATGAGGTCCAGTGGTAAAGAGTAAGTTGTTAAGTTTATGTTTTTCTATTTATTTCGCCTTGTTTCTTTTTCGCTTTTTTTACTGGACCCAGGTGCCAGGTATAGTTTAGTTTACTGTTTATCAGAGTTGTATTTTATTTTAATTTTATAACATGATAGTTTTAGTATTTGTTCTGGCTTTTCTTTCACTGTGTCCTGAACCCAAGACTATGTTCTCCACTGTCTAAAAACTGCTCGTACAGGCTTTACCCCCAACTTTCCTTTTTGAGTTGTGAGGCAGCCGCAAGGCATCCGAAATCAAACGTAATCACGTTTTATTTGTTGTAAGAATATAGTCATATCAGGTAATAATAATGATGAATTAAAAATAATTAAAATTACTAGATAGGAGAAGACTATATGCGTAACAGAATCGGATTTGGTTAACACAATATTTATCAATACATATATATTTCCTTAAATAATAGGCTACATTTAATTGACTTTAACACATTTTATAATAATTTTCCAGAAGCTTATTTTATATGTTGCATATGGCTAAATACTTTAATTTAGATTTATCTATGTTAGTTTAGATTAGAACATTTCTAGACAAATTTATCACCCTTATAATCCGTTCAAATAACATCCTGTTAAAGATGTCGGACCATTTTATATTTTATATTAAAAATACAAATTTTTATACAAAATTTTATGCCAAAATTCAATTTATATACCCAACCCAACATGATGGAGGTCGGTTGGCTTTGTGATGCAGTGGCAAGGTTCTTATACCCCACAGACACTTTTATAGGTTCGGCTCTTATTCACATCTTAAAAATTTTATTTTAAAGATCATCTCTCTCATCCCTCTCTCTCTATCTCTATCCTATTCCTTCACCCCTCCCCTTTAATGCTGCAATCACGAGCTTGCTTATCACATTGGGAATATATCCAATGCGTTTATTATGGCTTGGCCTCGACGGCATCTTTATACTTATCCATGTGGTATGCAAAGCACAGCCATCACCTTTTTTTCGAATGATTAATAATATACGATGCTACTGACATCTACCCACAAATTATCAGACTTCAAATATTGCATTAAAGAATATCTTGGAAACCACATTGAAACTTACTCTACCGACCACAACATGGCGCCACATCAAAAAATTAAATATGACATTTCATCGACTAAAAAATATAAGATTGATAATTAACATACAAAGTGTAACAATATGACAATGACAATTTAGACACACAGCGTCACCTAAAATAAAAATAGGGGAAAGAAAATTTACACATAGCGCCATCTAATGGACAACACATGAAACTCATTGACATAAATATGGGGTCCTCAATTTGTATGGAGGCCAATCACCATAATGGTAATTGTTGCGCCATCTACTGAAGAAATTTTGATCAATTTCTTGTGGTTTGGTTCTGCGGTTGTATATCTACAATTATTAATCAAGTTCTTAAGAATAAGCTTGCAAATAATGCTAATTCAATAGTTTACTTGGTAAACATTGTTAACTTAATTAATAATTAATTAAATTATTAATTATAACTAATAATATTAGTTAATAATTAACTTGGGAAACAACATAAAAAAGTGCATCAGTTATTATTTTTAATTTTAAATGTCCAGTTACGGTATGTGAAGTGTTACAAAAAGTAGAAGCGGCTAGGCAAAGGAATGACAACATAAATAAAAATAAACAGAAAAGTGATAGTGGTTAGCGTATGACATTATTTTACGTTTTGTTTTAATTTTGGTCTGTCTGATGATGCCAATATAAGCGAAACATTTAACAGATTTTTAGACAACCGAATAAATAAGAATTTGGAGCTAAACTTGGTGATTTATCTACATATATAACATGTCAAGCTTCGTTGGAGTATAACTATGATAGACTCATAGAACTAACTAGCAGATTCAGTTGGCCGTAGGTAATTCCTTATAAGTAGCGTTTTTAGCCAAATTATATCTAATTCATTCGATGGCCGAATCTGACTGGGTTGAAATTATCGGCAAACCAATCTATTGTCACCAGTTATGGAAGGGATTTGAGGTTGCTTGTTTACTACAACTGAGAAGGAATGCCAAATTTCTAGAGTAGTGTCGAGCAGAAGCGTCTGCCCCAAAATGTCTGACAGTAATGTCACAAAAATGTCAGATTCGATATAGTTATAAGATTCGGTGTGCTGTAGCTTAAATACTGCTTCGGACAAGGCGAATTCTGAAAATTCTAATTCAAACTAAAAATGGATTATTTGCTACATGTATATTATTTACCCTCATTCCCTGCAACCTGGACATGGCTCTTAAAGGTCGTAAAGCTCTCAAAGTTCTCATAGTTTTAAATGCTTGGATGCCGCCAGCACCGCATAAAGATGCAATAAAGTTTATTAGTGATACCATTACAATGACAAAGTCAAGCCAGCACCAAGCGTTGGTATAGTATTTCTGAAAACCTAACGCTAACCATTCGATCAACATTTCAAAAAAAAAGATAACCGTAAATATTCGGTCCAAATAATATAGAACGTCTTGTAATATTGGTCGGTGCTGTAGATGTACATCTTCGAGAGCTAAAGCCAAACTACTTAAAAGGATCATAGTAATAACGGCAGCTCCGAAGTATTTGTTCTCAATTAGCTGGAAAGTTTTATAACGAAGATTTCCCCAACCTTGCCAGAATAGTGAATCCTTGTCTCCAGCTAATAACGGGAAATGTTTATAGAAAGATTCTGGAAAACAATCTGGCGAATATTCTTCCAAAATGATATCTTCAGTAGCGGCATCCATATCTAGATCTGCACTTAGTGGACAACTGCAATTGCATTCCTCTTCCGCTTCTTCTTCTGTAAATATACATAAACAAGCAACAGACACAAAATATTTATATGTGTGAAAATGTGTGCGGTTTGAAGAATTTGACGATACACCTAGCAAGTCGTTTGATTTCAGTACTTTACTGTAGGTAAACTACTTTCAAATTTTGATATTTTGTTGTAATTTTATATTTAACTTATAAAAAGGATCGCCATCAAATTTAACATTCTTGAAGTAAGAGACTCTTTTATTTTTCATGGTTATAGAAATACGAATATATATATAATCGAAAAAATGTCAAAGGATAACAAATTCGGATATAGATTCACTAGAGACGACTTGAGTGGCATATTTTAATGTTATCTGTATGTGTATTTATGTGTAGTCGTATATGTATATTGGATGTGTATAAGAGTATACATTTGAATATTGTTTGGCGATATATTATTAGAGAAAAAATACAAGAAAGATGTCAATATAATTATTATTTAATAACTTTTTACCGCCTTAGGTGTTAAATGTTCCTAAATATCTTCCTTCTGGTTCACTAACAAAACACAATAGAACTCCCTTAACGGCCACCTGTCGAAAACGGTAACCTTCAATAATCGGCACATTTTTGTTTTCACCGAATGGTTTATATGAGATTTCTGCTACTCAGAACCTCTCAAAAACGGCCACATCCTCATAATGGCCACGGACTTTACATGTCGTACACTTCTGGCTTAATCTTATGTAATATCACCTCATCATTAAGGCGAGGATGTCAACAAAGTTATTTTATTGAAATTACTAGATATAAATTTTCTATTTTATAACTTTAAATAAATTATTATAATTTATTTTATCTTTAAGTCTTAAATATTAACTTTTATGTAAAATTCAATTACGACCATTCAAGGTCAATACTAATTTGAGCGAAATAGCTAAACTAAAAACTTGCATATCACAAAATCACAAATTTAAGGACACAAATAAATTAAAATCTCCAAATAAACTGTTTTTGATTCGTATTAAAAAATACCTACCTATACTATATGTATGTTTTAGTAGTAATTTTTTTTACGATTACTCTTGAATGTCCGATAAATAATTTTTTTTACTAGCTTTTGATACTCTTTTAATTTTAATGATTAATAGTAGATTAATGAGGATAGTAGTAGAATAGATTAACTGAAGCAAATAAATAAAAGTGTTTTAAAATAAAATAAAAGTGTGAAATCTATTTTCCGGCGAAAATTTTGCAACCTTCCCGATTCCGGCCACCTCTACAAAACGGCCACCTAAACAGACATATTCGGAGTCTAGTATGGAAAGGTTTTAGTGTAGTTTCATGCTAATTAGTTTCGATTCAAAAAAATTGTTTAGTAGCAAAGTAGTTTTATTACAAAAAGACTATAGATCCGTAAGTTAATTAAGTGATAGATGGCGATGCAGAAGTTAATTATGTTTATGCTTTATCATTTGAAGTGTGAACGTTAAAGATAAAGTTGAATATACGTGGTTCAGTGATTGTCAAATAAATTTAAAATTATCGTGAAAGCCAGATGAATGGAAATTATACGCAGAAAAATAATATAATATGTATTCCCATTTGTTAATATAGGAAAATAAATAAAGGGATACAAAAACGGATTAAATCGCATACCTTCCTCGCAAGTTGATTCTTCGTCTTCTTCGACTTTTTCGTCCGGTTCAACTGAAATATCAACACTACCTCTATGACTGCCTTCCTCAAATCGATTCATGTGACTACCATATGATTTAATGCTTAGTTGGTCTTCAGAAACTACAGTGTACACAGTATGGTCTATTGAGATTCCTGAAGTTAGATTTTGTATTAGTACATTTTACATCCCGTTCCAAAATTAAGACTGCGTCACCATGTATTGTGAACTCCATGCCAACGCCAATTGTGACCTCCAATTTTTCTTTAGTGGTTCGCTTATTACCGAATAGCAACCCACCTACCACAATCCCATTTTCCCCACTTTTTTCGTTTGTTTCTAAAATTGAGGAATTCAGATTATGGTCTTGATTTCTGATAAAATTAAAATTAAGAGATAGCCAACGAATTTGTATACAAATCAATGCTAAGCGACAATCCACAGCCGCCATTTTTGCGCTTATTCTACCGCAAGTAGAATAAAATAGAAAACGGGAATGTGGTTCGAAAATCGACGGCCTAAAGCTGATAATTGTTTTATAATATCAGCGATTATCTATCGATAATCGCTATATTTGATGGTGAAAGCGTCAGTATTAAATTCGATTAAACGATCAATTTATAGGCTACATTAATAAGATGCAGGTTCTAATATTTTATCATATCTTTTCAGTACTTACATGAAACATACAACCTGAGATAATAATGAACAAATCTTAAACCTTTATTGCTATAAACTCAAATTTGATGATCGCCCTTATCACGCGTGCATTCGCTATATGTAGCTTATTGTTTAGCAACGGCAAATCTAAGCTTTTAATTATATTCTCCGTGGATTTAGAAAATCGATATAGCAAATGTTCTATATTGCATAGTTCTATAGAAAAATTAGAGTGATGTTTCGTATAAACGCCCATTCAAAAAACAAGCTTGAAGACTTGAGCAAACTCTATAGCGACATAAGATTTGAAATGCAAAATTGAAGATGAAAATGGGCGAGGATTTCAGATTTTTGAGTAAAAAGTATAAATTGAAATAAGTTTTTTTGATATTGGATATTTAATATTATAATTTTACTCATCTTTTTTTTGAATTTCTTATCTTGTTCTATTTCTTTTTATTTTCTTAACTCTGACGGCCTTTTCGATATTTCGATAATTTTATGTTCGTCAAAGAGTTTTTTTATGTTATTTGCAGTTTCGCTTTTACATGTATGTCTATTTATTTTTTTTTTTCATTTTGTTTTTCGATACAGTATACTTAAGCAAATAACACAAATCAATATTTAAAAAATAGAATATATGGACACAAATATAACAAAAAAAACAAAACAGCATTAGCACATTACACTGAAGAAACTAAACACTATTAATTGTACACTAAAGCAAAACACTATTTACTATAAAACAGACATAAAATACTTTTTCTAATTCGGTGCCGAAAAGTACACTTTTCGGCACCCGTTTTAGTTGATTTGAGTGCCGAAAAGTAGAAGTTTTTCGCACGCAATTTAGTGACTTATACTAAGGTAATTTCGTAGTTTTAATTGTTAAATTATATTAAAATTCATCTTCTAAACTCGCTTAATACCTAGAACCTACTTCAGCAAAAACAAAACAATTTCTATATTAAATGGCAGACGTAATTAATTTTTGAAATTAATTGATTTGGTAATTGATTAAAACTACCTCATTAGAAAAAATAGCGTAGAATACTCGTGTGAAAAACCGATTTTTGGTGCTCACGCCAAAAACACTCACTGCTCCGCAGCTCGTGTTTCAAACTCGTTCACACCAAAAAACAAGCGGTTTTTCACTCTTGTATTCAAATATACTATAACAAATTATACTATAACATAATATAAATAAGAACAACAAAAAATATATAATAAATTTTTACAATAGGTGCTCAATATTTTCACAATATTATGAGTTGCATTGGGAAACGTTACAACCAAAAAAGCAAGAATCCAAAATTTAAATAAATGTAACCGAAACTACAAATAAGAGCGGGGCTACCCAGCTTGGTAAACTTAATGTTTATTTAGTGAACATAACTTTAACCTCTAAAAATTAAACGCACAGTTATACAATTTCTTATTTCTTAATTCGTAATCAGAATTTGAATGAACTGACATTGAAATGAAATTGATGAGGAGAATCAAAAGATCAATTATACTAAAAAAAGCTAGAAGTAACTAATAAATCATCTAATAGTTACCATAAATTGTTCCTAAAAAAATTCAAATACCTTTCTCCAGTTAAACGGGAAAGTAAAACTATAGAACCGATCAAATAATTTCCAACAATGCCAGCACATACGTTAATTCGTAACTGTTTTAGAAACTGCTAAGACGATAAACACGCGGGTTTTTTTCGCTCCAAATGTGGCTATTTCTGCTACTAAAAAATCCAAATCGTCTAAAGCATGCTTCATCCGTAAATAGAACTTGTGACGAATACTGATATCCTTAAATTTTGACTAATGACTCATTGACAAAATTGTAGTCGATTTAAATAATTTTGAGGTTCCAAAGAATGGACACGTTGTATGCGATGCCCATGGTGTCCATTTTCCCGTAATATATTACGTGTGCACGGTCTATTAAAATGTAAAATTTTTCTTATCTCATGGAGATATTTTTTTATGATAATTAAATCTAAATATTCACTAAACATCACAATGAAAACAAACGCATTAGCACTAAATTATTGCTATAAAAATGAGATCAACATTTTTAAAAAAATCATTTTTTTTTCTCGGAGTAAACATTAAATGGGTAATTACATTTTGTATTGGAAAATGAATACGCTAGCAATATCGGCGAATCGAGTCGACGACTAGCTAGTGAGACAGTGCCGTCGCAATTATAATTTTCTTTTCGTTTCGTTAGAAAAAGATATTAAATTATGTTATTAGACTGAAATTTTGTCTTATTGAATGTTTCGCAATAAGATTAATTAAAACTAATTTTCTATACTTAATATGGCATATTAAATAATGAATTAGTTTAATTACTAAGAAAGCTAATCCTTCAACGCCTCTAAAAGGTTCTAGATCAAATTCCAAATTAATTTATTAACTCTTAATTTACTTAAACTCCAAAATTGGTTAATGACCATATTTTATTATTAAAAGATTGAAAACCTGTAAAAATTTCTACTTTAAAATTCGCTTTAAACTTAATTTATTAAAACGCCGCCACTGTCTCTCACAGGAAATAGAGAAATTTTATACGACGTGAGATATTGAACTCGTTAATGAGTTTAATGTTTATTCTACTTTTTAGGACCCAGTATTGCGTAGGTCAATTACACTACAGTTCACGATGGTTTTTGAAGAAACCAGAAAGTGATGATTATCTCGGTATCTCGGCAACTATTGATGATACCCCCCCCCCTGGTTTAGACATTTTACACTCACTTTCTCATCCCCTATGCACTATTGAAATTAAAAATACTACTAACGACACACCCTCTATATACAACACACATTTTTTAATAATATAACATATAACTCCCACATAAACGACGCAATCTTACAAAACAGTATTATACAAAAATTAAAACACACACATAAGGGTAGAAAAAGCAATGTAGTATATAAAATTCCTTGCTCAGAACGTAATAAAGTTTATATTGGACAAACAAGCCAATATTTAAAAAATAGAATGACTGAACACAAATATGACGAAAAAAACAAAACCGCATTAACACATCACACTGAAGAAACTGAACACCCATTCGATTTTGGTAACACCGCAATTTTGAACACTGAAACACATACATACAAATGAGAAATGTAATAGTGATTCAAATCAAAAATCATGGAAACACTATTAACTATAAAACAGACATAAAATACTTAAGCAAATCATACTATAACATAATATAAATAAAAACAATAAAAAATATATAATAAATTTTTACATAAATAAATATTTGAACAGCATGCAGTCAAAATTTTCACAATATTAAAGGTTGCGTTGGAAAACGTAAATAAATAACGAACAGAAAATTCCTAAAAAGCCAAGTACAATCATATATACCTGGTGTCCCAATACTGATGGTGTCCCAGTCATTTCACGGGGTTGAAAATCTATCTCTTCGACATAATGTCTGTCTTGTATTTTAAAATTATTTGAGGGCTTCAGTTTGACCAATATGGAGTAATATCCGAGTATTCGAAGATAGAGTTATATATATATGTCTATATGCCTTATACCATCAACTGGTGTCGGCTTGAGCTCTTCTCGTTATCCTCCTATTCCTCACTTCCTATGCATCTCTCATACTCCTTCCTGTTGCAAGCAATTCTTCTTGCGTCATTCAGCCTCATTCCTCTTTCTCTTATTGCTTTTTCAATTCCCTCATCCCATGTAATTTCTGGTCTTCCCCGTTTCGCTCTTCTTCCCTCCCTTGCCTGCCAGACTCTCTTTACTTGCCTCTCTTCACTCATTCTTACCAGATGTCCCCACCATCCCAACTGCCTTCTGTGGATGAACTCCACCACTGGTTCTATCTCCAACTCTTCTCTTATTGCGCTGCTTCTTATTTTATCTCTTTTTGTTACCCCTTTTACTCTTCTCAAGACTTTCATTTCCACAGCTTGTACCCTACTTATGTCTTTTTGCTCCATTTTCCACGTTTCACATCCGAATGTTAAAATCGGTCTTATTATGGTCTTGTATACATTTATTTTTGTTTCCCTTGAGATTTCCTTGTTCTCCACTATTACTCTATTTATTCTATAATATGCATTCATTGCTTTATTCACCCGCTCCGTAATTTCATTTTCCTGTTTACCACCGCTACTGATCTGCACTATTAGGTACTTACAACAATCGACCTGTTCTATTCTCGTCTCTTTTATCCGTAACTCTATCCAAGATAGAGTTACGGAAATTAAACCACCTTTTTAGACTGTTTGACGGACTATACGTACTTGTAAAAGAAAAATCGCCAAATATTGAATTAAATAGAAAAGGTAAGGGCAATGTAGTACCTGAAAATAGAGTTAAGTTATATATGTAGATGATAGAGAGTTTTTTACTTAGCGTCATTCTGGATTCCCCATCTTGTTCTATTTCTTTTTATTTTCTTTACTCTGGCGGCCATTTCGATATTTTTATCTTCGTGAAAGAGTTCTTTTGTGTTTATTTTTACTTTTTTTAATTATTTATTTATTATTATTTTTTTTTTAATAAACCACTAATAAAAATAAGTCAAGAAAATAAAAAGAGATTGAACAGGGTAGGAAATCCTGTTAGTCATCATGTATGTCAAAGCCCGTCCTCTGGTTTTAGAGCATTCTAAAATAAAATTAAATGCTTTTTAATTAAAAAACTGCCAATAATTACTCGGAGCCAATTTCTAATTTTCAATATTGTTAATTGAAATAGTTTTTCTTTTAAAAAGCATCGAATTCTATAAAATTTTAATAGTACTCTATTTCCGAGACTGCTTGGAATGTCCGCATACGGTCCGCGAAGCTGACTTAAGGTTTTCATTTTCTGACGTAATAGAGAAAGGAAGTGACACATTGGGTTTAAAAAAATTAATCTGCAACTTTAATGTACAAAACTCGGATCAGAAGTTTTATGGATCAAATTGAAGCCCCCAAATAACTTTAAAAACAAGACAGATATCATGTATATCGGATAAATTTTCAACCCCAAAAATGACTCTAGTATTTGGACACCCAGTATAATATCCAATATATAAAAATTAATTCATAAATTTTGTGTATTATTATACTAAACGGGCGTTAAACGCGTACCAAAAAATCACTTTGCATAATGACTTTGTATTTTCTTTGAATGTGATCGACCATTAATCAATTGGTCTAGGAAAAATTCACTCAAGGAGTAAATGGCACGCAATAAATTGTGAAAGTTTTTTCTTTGTTATAGAAATAAATTATTAATTCATTGGACCAATTGTAAAAATGTGGCTTTTATCGTATTCACGAAGTTGTGCTCGATAATATTATTCTACCATTCACAATAATTGATTTAATTACAGATATCCTGTAGCCAAGTTTTATTTCGAATTTCACTCTTTTTATTTGTTGATTTATTTTTTGGAAACTTTATAACAATCCAAACGATGTTATATTGTTACGTTACTGATGCAGGATCATCAGTAGCACAGGCGCAAAGTTGTTACTAAGGCAACAATACAAATGAATGCAAAAAATATTAAATTAATTTACAATCAAAATAAATTTAGCAAGCAGTAAAAGAACACCTGAAATGAAATTCGACATTGTTGGAGCTGCTAACTGCTTTGGGAACCAACTGATTATACCAGAGCTGGATTTAATCAACGGCTGCGTATAAGGTGGGCTCGTTTCAGAACACTAATTAATAGTTATTGTTACTAACAAATAGTTTAGGGGATTTAAATTCTGTTCATATTATCTGCTGTTACAGGGGGGAAAACGCTTGATCGAAACCTTTCGTGTCCGAGCACTCGAACGGCTACTCTGATTTACTAGTGATCGAGTTCTCAAGATCCAGCTTTTTTGGCCAATCGAGTTCTCGAACGGCTACTATTTTCCCCTGGTGATCGGGTTCCCGAGATCCAGGTTTTCGGCCAATCGACTTCTCGAACGGCTACTCTTGTCACCTGGTGATCGAGTTCCCGAAATCCAGCTCCTTGGCCAATCGAGTTCTCGAGATCAAGTTCCTTTGGCCAATCGAGGTCTCGAACGGCTTCCTGTCCCAACGAACGTGTTAAACAAAAGCCTGTGACGGACGAAAATTGACCTGATTATTTACTAATTGAACTTATTTTCAGTATGTATGGGTAAAACACACCCTATAGCTGTGTTGTTCCTGCTGCCGTAAGATCATTTTATTTATTATTAATAGTTATAATGTTTAATCATTGCATTTATTTTCTAGGAAAAAGATATATTTTAATTTACAGTATAGTGTATTTAATTTTTTTAATTACAGGTCTAGAAAATACAAAAAAACGTAAGGATAAATGATTAATACGATTGTTTAACGCCGAATTTATTTATTGATTTATTTTATTGATGCGAGAGTATTCAATTTTTTTAGAAACGATTTAGAAGTTAGAATATACGTTATATTTTTAGTTCAGCTGCCTTTTCTTTCCTACTCATTTTTTCTGAACCTTGAAAAAACCTCTCCATTGTTTAAACGCTGGTCGTAAAGGCTTTTCCCCCGCACTTTCACTTTGGAGTGGTGAGGCGCGATATTCAGATTAAGGAAATCTGAGTATCGAATGGTAGTGACCGAAGCGATATCAATGATTATAAAATTATAAAAACTAACATCGACAGAAAACGGAATAGCGCTACAAGGGGAAAAAATAAAAGTAAACAGAAACTCGCTTAATATTAGCAGGATATATGAAGATGGTCAGGTAAGTACCAATAAATAGAAATAAAATAATAAATATAAAAAAAATTTGAAAAATACTTTTTCAAACGCTTTTTTTCACATCCTACGCCAATAAACGAGCAGCTTTGGTAGCTTTCACTATTGTTCAGGAATTTCACTGAACCCTCATGACCAGAACCAGGTACATATCTCCCCAAAATGGTGACCGTGCTTGGCACAATTGCTGCCAACGACCATAATATCTGGGAACAAATTAAGGATTCCTCGACTGAGAATTGCCCTTATTGCAACAGCTCCCAGGGCGTCTCTTCTCTCCCGAAGTCAAGGAAATGGGCTTAGTATAAAAACTGTCCGCTCAACACGACCAGCATAAATCATCCTTGTAGCGAGGCGGTTCTAGATATTTCCCGAAACATTGAAATTACTTTATGCGCGTACTAAATGAACGTGACTCTAAAATCAACCGCTTAAGTTGCGGCAGTTGCTATATCCCGCAGCCATTAAAATCAAATCAATAATAATCGATTAATTACCGCAGTCCCAAAAGGGTCGAAATCGCGCGACGACATCAGAGGAGTATCGAGGGTTAACTTAATTAAATAAAATTAAGTAGAAAATAGAAATGATAATCCACCAAACAAAAGGCAAAACGGAACAATAAATAAGAATACTTTACCAGCAGATTTAAAACGTTACAGCCTTAACTCTATTTTGCAGATTTTACAAATCACAAATCAATATGCATGTTTTGTGACAACGTTTCTTTTTTTTTTAATCGTCATCCGAATAAAATATTACAATACAGAATTCTAGAGAGATGATATTAAAAACATACTAGAAGCCGAGTTTATTTATAATAAATAGTAGAAGCTCAATAATTGAATCAACGTAAATCAATAAAGAATCAGATTTTTGATAAAAACTTTGAATCCAACTGTTAAATGGGTCCTCACCTGGAGGCTGGTCTGATGTTTGATTAGTCAGTTTGAATCGGAGTAGCTTGGCCAATCGGAAAAAATTCATCGTTATCCACTTTGTAAATCTTCGAATCCGATTAGAAGCTTCGGCAATTTTATTTGTATTGTTTTCGGGCGGTACTTGTGAGAGACGTGATGAACCAAAATTGCGCAAAAGCAGAGCCAAGAATAGATTCAAAACCTGTGGCATAGATTTGGTTTAGAATTTACTTGATACAGATATTGTTATTATTAATATTAGGTATTATTAATGACGTACAACAAGATTGCCTATAACAACAGTAGCCAAAAAGAATGGTATGCACGACACATCGCCTACATGCAAACAGTCCCACATGGATTCAATCCATTCACCGCATAATACTCGAAAAACAATCATAAAGGAATGCATAAAATCGGTAAAGTTCCATCTGGGCATTTCATGATTTGGGAATCGATCCACATTATCTGGAAACGAAATGAATGTGAATATGATGAAAACAAAGCCTTTTTATACAGTTTGTACTACCCCTATAATTCTTTCCAAATAGCTGCATGCCCATTACAGACAATATAAAAATAATAATGCATAACACAAAAGTTAAATTTCCTAATGCGCCCATAGTTATTCCCATAATTGATATAAATAAATTTAATGTGGGCCAAGATTTTGCTAATTTGAATACGCGCAGCTTAAATAGAAATAAAGTTTAGTTTTACTAATACTAGGCGAATTTGTAAAACTTTGTAATTACTCACCAGTCGGAATGAACGTAATAGTGAGAGCTCTTGAATTCCTTCTAAGCCTAATTCTAATAAAGATAAGGCTACAATAATAAAATCAAAGATGTTCCAACATTCCTGAAAATAAAACTTCGGACCCATGGCAATTAATTTTAAGGTGGCTTCGATTCCAAATGTGGCTGTGAAAAACTAAAAATGAAAAAAAGAAAATTTATTGTAATTGTCAACTGCTTACGATGGGATGATCTTACATAATTGCCATTTTTTAAGGCTTTCTCTAAATCTGGATCCATGTTGTGATGATCCAAAGCCATAAATACTGTATTCACCACGATACATAAAGTAATAAAGAGCTCTACAAAGGGGTCAGCAACTAATAATGCAACGTATTTTTGAAAAATTAACCAGTAGCTGCAGCAATCCCATACACACAAAGTGTCGATTATTTGTAGTGGTGCTGCCAGAATCCGTTCTATAATCCTTGGATTTTCTTCTTCTTGCCCCTCATAATTCGCTGCGAAATAACATACCGAGTCTGCATAAAAAATAAATTGTGTTAATGGGAACACATCATTGGCATGGAGATTAAAGAAGTAATGTGTAAATATTCTTTTCCTCTTTCTCCCTCTACTTTCATTTGGAATACATCATGATTAGGCTGCGACACTTTTTGAAAGAAATTTTAGAATTTAGGATATTATGATATTGTCTACAGTAAATTTTATCCTTTGCGCTGCCATTATTATTATTAAATTATAATAGACGTATTTTCGAAGCTCCTAGCTAGATCCAAAATTGAAGGGTTAGAGCGGCAGATTTACTGATGTGTTAAGGAAGAAAGTGTAAAGTGTACAGATTAAAAAAAGAAAGGGGTAAGAAAAAGCATTTTAATTAAAAGAAAATAATACAGATTACAGAGAAGTCGGCCCTAAAAGCGGAAGAATGAGGCTTCAAACAAGAAAAATTAAAGAATTGTAAACTAGGGTGCAAATAATAATTTTGTAAATACGAAATAACAATTTTATGTATTAATTCTTTTATATTTGTTAGTAGAGACTAGAGTCTAGTTCGGACAGTGAAAGTGTCACTGCTTGTGTGTCACAAGTCGGATGCTTGTATAAGCTTAAATCGAAAGTCGATACGTAGGTAAACAAAGTATTGATTGTTTGTGTACAGTGGTTTGGTTCGGAGAACAATAAAGTTTTATGTTTTATTTTCGACTGTTTTTTTTTTATTTTTATAAAAAAAAAATAATAATAAGAATTGCATTATGGAGGTTAAAAATCCCTTTAAAATCGCGACAAAAGTGAAAAGAAGGCCACCAGTGGGAAAGGTGGAGGACAGAAAAAGGAAAACCTCAACGAAGGAAGAGGATGAGGAAAATGTAAATAAATCGTATAGAGGAATAGTGATGAGTGAGGTGGATGAAAATAAGAGAGAAAGAAGAAAGAGAAGATACTGGAGAAAAAGCAGGCGGAGTGTCGAAAGAGATAATGAAACAGATCAAAATGATTCAAAGAGAAATTTGGGCATTTAAAGAGGGGAATAAAAGACAAGAAGGGATAGGACGGGAAGAAGTGGAAAAACAATAAATAATATAGAGAAAGTATTAGATAAAATGATCGATACAGTGCATGGAAAATAGTGAATGAATAAAAAAAACAGAGAACAGAAAAAGAAGACAAAGAGGTACAAAGACTGGAACAAATGGAGAAGCAACTCAAAACCAGAATGGATAAATTAGAAACAAAAATATCGGAATTGACAGTGGAAGGTACAATAACCCAAGATAGGAGCAAAACGACATACGCGGCGATCACGGAAAAGAAAATAGAAACTGACACAAAAAATATACAGGGATCGAAAACACCTGAAAAAATAAGAGAAATGACAGTGAAAGCGGCAGAAGGGGAGAATGTAATGGAAAAAATAAGAGAAAAACTTACGATAGAAGAAGTAGGTGAAGAAGGTATAAAGGAAATACAAAAATTCAAAAGTGGATTGGTAGTGATGAAGTGCAGAAACGAGCTACAACAGGAGCAAATAGGGAAGAAACTGGAGGAAGTAAAAGGAATAACTGTGAGGAAAATGATAGAAACAAAGCCGTTGTTTATAATAGAAAAAGTTGAGCAAGAATATAGTGAAGAAGAAATCGTAAACGAAATACTAAGAGTAACTGATGAAATAAGGAAAATGGTGGGGATTAGAGAGGTAAAGACAGTAATGAGGGCAGTTAAAAAAGTGCCTTTAGGAACAGTAAACAATATGTGGAGGACTGGGTAGTAGAAGCTGACAAGGAGATATTCAAGTACGTGGAGAAAAAAGGAAAATTATTGATAGATTTTACTGTAAAACAGGTAGAGGAATATTTAAAGATCGCGATCTGCTATAAATGCTGCTGCTATAGGCATGCAGCCAAGTACTGTACAAGAATGGAGGTATGCTACAGATGTGGACAGGAAGGACATGAAGGGAAAGATTGTGAGAAAAATGAGATAAAATGCGCCAACTGCACAAGAGTTAATGATAAAGATATAGAGCACATGGCCACCAGCAAAAAGTGCCAAATATACAAACGAAAGGAGGAACAATATCGAAATAGGATAGATTGTGGAAGCTGGGAACAAAAGAAGAAAACTGAGAAAGAATTGGGGAAAGGAGCAGAAAACAATGAGAAGTAAAAATGAAGAAATATGGAGATTAGCAACATGGAATATACGAAGCATAAAGGGAAAAGAAATAGAACTAGAAGATGAGTTTCTAGAAAATAAGATAGACATACTTACAATAATGGAAACTAAAAAAAAGGGCGAGGATTGCAAAAAATGATGAAAGGAAGTGTATTTATATATAGCGGAGTGGAAACAGAGAAAAGAGCAACTGAGGGAGTCGCATTATGTTAACATTCAGGGAAAGGTTAACAGAGACGGTAGAAAGAGCAAAAGGCGAAATATACATGGCAGGAGATTTTAATAGTAGAGTAGGAAAAGGAAAAACAGAAGAGAGTAGAATATTGGGCCAGAATGGGGAGATAATGACAAGCTAAATGATAACGGAAAAGATTGATAGAGTTTTGCCGAATCAACAATAGGTTTCTAGCAAATACTTATTATAAGCACAAAGATATACACAAGTATACTAGAGAGATGAGCAGCAAAAATGAAAAATCAATAATAGACTACATAGTAGCAGGAAATGAAAATAGAAAGAACATAGTAGATGTAAAAGTATGAAGGGGACCGTAAGTGGGAAGTGATCATTATATGGTTATATCAAAGATAAAGAAACCATTAAAATCAGACAACAGAGAGAGAAAAGAAGATAAGATAGAATATGAGAAAATAAAAGCGTATAGACTAAAAGACGGAGAGGTGGCAAAGCAATATAGAGAAAAATTGAAGAGGATGATTGAGAGCAGAAATGAGAAATGGAAGACATTAAGTTTGGAAGAGAGTTGGGAGGAATTCAAAAAGATGATACTTCCGAATCAATATAAACCAACATAACCCAATGTTAACCAAACCACAAAATAAACCACACCACAA
Source organism: Platypus cylindrus (assembly GCA_949748235.1). Classification (NCBI taxonomy): domain Eukaryota; kingdom Metazoa; phylum Arthropoda; class Insecta; order Coleoptera; family Curculionidae; genus Platypus; species Platypus cylindrus. The sequence continues at coordinate 36,949 of CATIYE010000016.1, forward strand.
AATAAACCTGGTGCCCTATCTAGGTTTAAAGATATTAGGCATATAAATCAATATAAACCAACATAACCCAATGTTAACTAAACCACAAAACTAGTGACACGTATCAGTGTTACAAGGAGGAAAGGAAAATAGTGAAGCAATTAATATTAGAGGCGAATAGCAATGAATGGGCAGAATTCGGCAATAAATTAGAAGACGAAGCTGCAGGGAGAATATTGAAAATATTCAATAGTAGGCTAAGACCAATAAGAAAAGGAAAGGCCAACAGTGACACATATATAAATAACAAAGATGGAAAAATATTAAAGCAGGAAGATGAAATAATGGAAAGATGGAAGCAATACTTTGAAGAGCTGCTGTCAGACAATATAGAGAGGAACGGTACCAGAAAGGCAGACAATACAGAGAGAAAGGAAAGCAAAGAGGATTAAGAGGATATTAATATGGAGGAACTGGAAAAGACCATAAAACAACTGAAGAATAGAAAAGCACCAGGATGTGACACAATAACGACTGAAATGATAAAATATATGCGGGAAGATGGAAAGCAGATAATGCTGCACACAAAATATGGAAAGAGCAAATAATACCTAAAGAATGGCAACATGCACTGATAGTACCAATCTTTAAGAAAGGAGATAAAAAAGATGATAAACGAGAGAATAAAAATTGAAATAGAGAAAACTCTGGACGAATCCCAGTCAGGATTTAGGGAATGAAGAAGCATTCAAGACCATATATTTACGATTAAGCAGATAGTGGAAAAAACAAGTAAAAGAAAAAAAAAAGTATACATGGGTTTTCTAGATTTAAAAAAGGCAATTGATAAAGTAAGAAGAGATAGATTGTGGAAGATGATGTCAGAGAAAAAGATAAGCAGGAAAATGATTAGCGTAATAAAAAAAATATATGAAGAAAACTCAACTAGCGTGATAGTCAAAAACAGACAATCAAAAAAATTGAAAACGAAAAACGGACTAAGACAGGGAAGAGGACTAAGTCCAGCATTATTTAATATATACATGGACAAAATAATAAGGAAAGCGAAAGAAAGAACTAGAGGACTTGATGTGGGATGGAATTATATGGTGCAAGTAAAGATTGGAGCATTCGCAGACGATATAATGGTGGTAGCATCTAACGAAAAAGAGCTGCAGACAAGCATAAATAAATGGAATGAAACACTTAGAGAAAACGGAATGGAAATGTGTAAAGAGAAAACAAAAGTAATGATAATCGGGGAGCAACAAGAGATAAAAATCATGGTAGATAAGGTAAAATTGGAGCAAATGACGAAATATCTGGGACTAGAAATATCTAGTTCAGGAAAGCAAGAAGAAGAAATTAACAGTCGGGTAGAAAAAGCAATGAAAGTGTTTTACAGTATCAGCAATACGATTGTGGGGAAAAAAGAAATAACAAGGAAAACAAAAATAAACGTATACAAAACAATAATAAGACCAATACTGACATTTGGATGTGAGACATGGATAACAGATAAAAAGGAAATAAGTAAAGTCCAAGAATAGAAAAAATTCGTAGAAATGAAATACATGAGGAGAGTAAAGGGAGTGACAAAGAGAGAAAGAATCAAGAATGAAGAAATAAGAAAAGAACTGGGAATGGAGGTGATACACGAATACATAGAGAAGAGGCAGTTGGGATGGTGGGGTCTCCTGCAAAGAATGGGACAAGAAAGACAAGTGAGAAGGGTATGGGAAGCTAGACCGGGGCAGAAAAGAAAAAGGGGAAGACCTGAAACTACCTGGAATGACATAATAGAAAAGATAAAGACTAACAAGCCTACACCAGAAATGGTAGACAGGCTTTACGATACATATATATATATAACATATATATATTTGTTAGTATATGTTAATTTTGTATGTGTATATATGTGTGTGTTTATGAATTTAATTAAATTTATATTATGTTGTAGAATGATTTGCTTAAGTATTTTATGTCTGTTTTATAATTAATTGGGTTTCTTTATGATTTTTGATTTTTATCATTTCCAACATTTCTCTTGCTTATGTATTTTTTTTTAGTGTTCAATATTACTGTGTTATCAAAATCGAAAGCGTCTATAGTGTATTCATTGTGGCGTGCTAATGGGGTTTTGTGTTCTTTGTCATATTTTTGCCCATTAGTTCGATTGTTTAAATATTGACTCGTTTTTCCAATACAGTTTCCGAGATAGTAAGTCTTTTCTGATTTCTTCAAAAACCTTCGTGACCCGCGGTGTAACTGACCCGGCCCAATACTGGGCCTTGAAAAGTAGAATAAATATTGAACTGATTAACAATTTTATTGTAACACGGAGTATAGAATTTATTTATTTCCAGTAAGAGACATTGGCGGTGTTTTAATAATTTAGGGGAATCTTAAAGACTAAATTTTTACGTATTTTTAAGCTTTTAATATTAAAATTAGGTGATAAATAAATTTTCATCTGTGGAATTAAATACATTATTAAGGGGAGTCGTTGATTTAGAAAACTTTTGACACAATTGAACGATTGAATTCTAAGGTATTCAACTAATATTTTAATGTGATAGATTAGGCATTGAAAACCAGTAGTAACTATTGTATCGTTCTGGTCTTATGAGTTCGAATAGATGTAAAAGTAATAATAGCACTTTGAAAAAAAAAAAATATCTATTGAAATAAAAGATAGAAAAAGTAAAAGAATGGTTTAAAAGAAACACAACACAATCAACACAATTATTAAATACAATTCATTAAATACAATTCAAGAATACTATTTAAGCAATATAACAAAGGTTATTTATATACAGATTTACCGAGCGGATTGTTATACAAATATTTATTTAGACGACGCGTATCTAAGCAATATATAAACTGATGTCGACGGCGAAAATTGCGACCCTTCTATTTAAGTAAGATTGTATTCTACACGCTCTTATAGACACCGGAACAGTAAATTCATTTATGGGGGATTCAACACGAAAGCTGTGCCGTAGACGGAAATTAGCAGTTAGGAGGCCACCTGCTCCCTACGCCTGCAGCGCCGATGAAGAAATCACACATATCAATCAGATGTACCCCAATCCCGTGGAATTACGAAATAGAAAAAGTAACGAGGTGCAGTATGTTGTCGGGATTTCATACGATCTGATAATTGGTATTAATATAATTGGACAGTCGCCGTTCAGTATGGATTTAAAAGCTGAGCAAGTTCGACTAATAGACGAAGTCCTTCGATGTGTCAGAGAACACGAAGTTATAGGAATAGTTATAGGATATAGTTAAAGTTATAGGAGTGTAGCTTCTTGCCAAACTAGCATTGTTCTCCCAAGAGGAGAAACAGCTACAAAAATTTTTGAAAAGCGAACTCTAGCCGTTTTCCGCAATAAAGAGAACCAAAGTTTTACTCGAACACAAGAGAAATCATGAAATCCCAGAACCCATCAAGCAGCGATAGAAATCCCAGAAATCCTTGACTGCAAGAAATTATTAATGCGGAAGTACGCCAAATGTTGGCAGAAGGAATTATTAAACCAAGTATCAGTCCATGGAGCTCGCCAGTCGCCAATGTTCACAGAAAGGACCAAAAGAACAGATTCTGTATCGAGAAAGTGAATCCTATTACGTGTAAGAATGTTTATCCGTTACCATTAAACAGCACGGTTCTCCCAACCGTACCACCGTCAGAGACAGATACAAAAGTAACAAACCTCCCATCACTAAAGTTTCCTCTACTATCGAGGATCAACAGTCGTAGATCATGGATTGGCCCAGAAGTGACGCACACCACACAGAATGGTCGACTTCCATCTCCGCCTAAACTAGTGAATAGAAATCAAAACCTACTGGTGGGCCTCGACACCTGTTGTAGATGTGCTGAAGCCGGTCGCGATCGGAAACACTGTCAATTTCCACGACTTATGTTATATGTCCCCCGTTCACGCGGCGGATTGGTTGGAGCAATGCCCAAGGATTGTAAATGTCACCCAGGGCCCCATCAACGCATCAAAACCATAAAAACCGTACAATGTTACTTTTTTTTTATCAAAGTTAGGGGGGAATGTAACGAAGTTACTAAATTTAAAAGTGTTTTAATAATATAAATTTCACTGGGAAGGAAAATGGAGCCATCTATGGTCGCTGCTTACAAGTAAGAATTTGTTTATTTAAGGAAACTATCCAGACCTTTCACTCTTCGTGCACTTTACGTATAAGACCAATTTCCAATAACAATAATATTGTATTGATTATTTTATTAATATTAATTAAACCAATGAATTACCGTATTATTAAATATTTTGCTTATGCCCTCTGATATATTTTTGTCTTAATGTAAAATGCAATTTTACATTAAATGTTGCGTCAACCGATTTTCATGAAATAAAAACAAAAATCCATGATTATCTCCGAAGACACTGCCATCGTCATAAGGCATGTCGCCTTTACTGAAAGTCATTTACTTGCATCAGTTAGACAATTCATTATCGACTGCAAAATTGATTTTTATCGAACTATACGCTGTTGACCGAATACGTACTGTAGCAGAAACCACCCCTACGTGCATCTAGCATCTAGCAAAATATTTTAAATTTTTGTCTTATCCTCCAAAGTTACAGCTGTACAAATACTAACACAAGATTTACCGTTCGTTATATTACAAATACTTTCATTTTTATTCATCCCGAAACTCAATGACAATAAAGGTTCATAGCCCGGGAATCCTGCAATAGTTTTTGTTGCACCGCTAACTAACAAAGCAAGACGTAGAATATTTATACTTAGACAAGGGCGTTCATCGCCATTCAAATGCGAAAATAAATAATCTAATATGGCTTTATTTTTATTAAAACCTGAATCTAAAATACTATGTGAATTATCTTTTGAACTAGAATAACTATTACTATTATCAAAAGAACAATTATTGCCATTACTATTATTAAAACGACAAGTACTATCGCTATTTGCAAAATTATACGCAGAAACAATTTGAGCGGAAACACGATTAGCGATTATCGCGCCACGCAGTCCCCCCGTTTCCGGAACAAGAAACATTATTGACTGGTCGTCCTTAATTGCTGGAAGGTATTGTACAGTCAGAGCGAAAACGAAAGGTTCTACCGCAATTAAAACATGACAAATTTTGATTTCTCGTCACTGTTTGATTCAACGAACGGCGACTAATTGGACGATTATTATTACTGTTAACATTACGCGATTATTAACTAAATTGGTATCATTTCGGGTATTATTAAAATTACTATTATTATTATTATTACGATTATCACGGTAAAAATTATTACTAATTGGGTTTCTAGTACTTATATTTGGATTCTGAGGTTTTCGATGAAAATTAGAATTTTGATTAAATAGAGGTGTATAATTTATATTTTCTGGCTGATTTTGATTACGTAATGGATGATAATTATAAACGTTCCTCTGATTATTATGTGGTAATGCAGATGCCTGAATATTGAGATTACTGAATCCATCCGCTACTGATGCAAAATCAGGATCAACTAAATTATCGCGTTGTTGTGGAGGTGGCCGATAACAATCTAAACGATACTTTTTTGGTTCTAACTTTAACGCTTCTCTTGCCAACTCCTCAGGTGTTGTAACATTACCTAATTGAGCACCATGAAACGGTGCTAAATTTCTAACAATAATTTGTAACTGATCTTCAGCTGAAAGAGTACCATATCGGAGAAACAAAGCATGCATGGATGTTAAATAATCTGTTATGCTCTCATTAATGTCTTGTGTTCGATCTAAAGTCTCTCTAAATTAGCGAGGGCGATAATCAAGTTATTCAAAATGCAATGTAAGTAGTTTAGCTACTTCATCCCAATCAGAAAATCGATCGCGATTTGCTCTGAACCAACTTAATGCTCTATCACTAAATAAATCTATGGCAGATTCAAATATTTGTTGATGCGAAACATGCCTAGCAGTTTGAAGTTCCGAGACTCTTTCTAAGATTGCATGTTCGGACAATTGCTGAATGTCGCTAGTGAATTTAAAATCCCATTTACAGGGTACATACGAAGAGGGAAAAGATGGAGAAAGTGCTGATGGCATGTAATGTCATCAGCACTTTCCATCTCCATCCATATTCAAAGTATGGATTTTGATCTACCACCAACGAAGTATCGGAAACTGGATTTGTCGCAGTCCGTGAAGATAAAGTTACTATTGCGGGAGTAACGCATTCTAACTTATCCAAGGCGCACAAAACATTTACAAAAAGCTGATCTTTCTGTTTTTTATGGTTTGTTGACACCTGAGATTACTTAGACGATGGAAAAGATGTTGCAATCTAGCTCGACATTTATCTGAATTTCTTTGTTCTTATGTGACACTTCATTTTTCCATATCAGCTGAAATTGTTTCTAGAGTAACTGATAAATTCTAATTCGGTCACTACATCTATCGTGACATCAAGACCTGACAAAGATTCATTAAAACCTTCTAATCTAATCAGCGTTCGTACTGAAGATCTGATTTCGGCTTCACTCTGTCCCTCATCAATTTCCAAACCCCGTGAACATGCTTCTCAAACCAGCATATCCCTACTCAAATAATCCAAATTACACAAAGCAGTTGTAAAATTTAAATTAATATTTGAATTAAAAAAAATAATTAATAATATAATGACAAGAAATATCTATAATACAACAATATTATTTAAATAAACTTATTTTTCACGCCAGAAAAACAAGATGTGATATCAGCAAGAAAAAATTGAAAAAGTAGCAGACAAGAAAGAATGCTCAAAATACCAAATTTTGAGTATTCAAAATTAGGTATAGTTATATTCATAGTTGTGAGGGCAGCTATTTTCGTATGGAAATAAAACTGGCTATTGTTAAATGGTTTCCTAATAATAGTTAAAAGTAGCAAACTTTCTAAATCATTTTTTGAATTTTTTCGGGATTCGGTCAGATTTTCTTTTAAATAAAATTCTTTTTATTGCTCAATATATATTTCGACTGACCTTACAGTCTTCCTCAAGAGACTAAAGCAATTCATTCATACTTATTTCATGTTTTTTAAGAAACTTACATAAGTGAGCTAAACAATTTTTTCCTCATACATTGATGAATAGTAATATGACGGAATAGGAGAATTATCTTCCATTCGTGACACACATCATAACTTACAATCAAAACAACTTCATTAACAATTATTATTCTTAAAATTTGCGTTCACATCACAACAGTCTAAAAACACTGGTATTGCCTACCTACACATTGATAAAGTGGTTTTCTCTTTTTCTCCTACTATTTATTTCAGCTTAGTAAATACGTTTTTATTATATCTGTAAATAATATCCCACGTCCCTATGTATCTAATTTACATATAATTATATCCTATGTATCTAAATTCTTCCGTCCCATGTATACGTATCATCAATAACTAGTCTGTAATAGTCCATTGTGAATTACACTGAGATGTTCAGTGTCTGTTTTGAAATTAATCTCATGTTTTTCTTGTTTAACTCGTATTGATTGCATCATTAGTCTTTTTTTGTAATTATTTACTGTCTGTAAGTACACCAAGCCTACACCAGAAATGGTAGACAGGCTTTACGATACATATATATATATTTACTGTCTGTAAAATCTTAACGTTATCATAATCAAAATTATGATTTGGTTTTAAATGGTGTTCTAGTGTCGCACAACCTTTTGTTCTTGTTCTTATGTCACTTATGTGTTTGGATATTCTACCAATCTACCCATTGGCAATGGGTAGAAGGCTGTCCAATATAGCATGCATTACATGTGTAATATGTAATACATGTGTATTTTATATTTTTTCGTAATTTCGTAATTTGGTCTATTGTAATTAGTAACGTCAGCCATTTGGTTACTGGTACATTATAATGTGGATAATGTGGATATAAAATTCTATATGGATGATTCAACCTAAAACAAGGATACAAAGCCGCAACAACACACCAATAAAAGAAAGCTTTGTCGGAATTTTAAATATTTTTACGCACAGATATACCTTGAATCTCTTTTGGTAATTAAATGTAACATGAAGCACCGTTAACAAATTCATATTTATTCATATTAATTTCAAAACTAATTAATTTATGTAAAGACCAAGTACTCTCACGTTCTAGAAATTCGCTAATTTTATTTAATATTTTGTTCACAGCATATTGTAGTGTTCCAGACAAAGTTTTTGGGAGCGGTTACGTCGAGCGAAAGAGCAACACCTAAACGAGGATTTTGTAACTGGCTCCCAATTATTGTCGTCGAGTGGCAGAGATAGCTGATAAAGACGGTGACAATTTATGGGCATTCTGTGGCAAATTTTGGTGCAGGAACTGTTGAGGAATTCCTGATGAGGAGTGGAAGCTGTTCATTTAATGTTTGATGGCGAGACCATTGGCCAGTACCACCAAGTTTCAACACTAGAAAAAGCAAGTATTGTTCAGCTACTCTATGACTTTTTTTTATATATAACGATTTTCATATATTTATTTTCACTCACCTGGCTATCGCCATATAGTATCAACTAACAACAATAGAGTTACTTTTTTGTATATATTCTATTTCTTTATTTTAATATTATTCATTATATTTTACGATATTTCGGGAACCCCAGGTTGTAGCAGAGTTCTGCCCTTAGACCCGTTGAGTCCTCCCAGCGAAACTTGATATGTGTAAAAGCTGGATGGTACCTAATACCACCCATTGTAAAAACTGGTCAGCAAACAAACCTACGAGGCACTTAGGCGGTGATCACGATCCAGCTCTGCTGCAATTTAATAGTTTCCAAGGTTGTTGACAGTTTTCTTGTTAACTTTAGCATCCTTTTTCTTTCGTATTAATTTTGCGCCTTTGCTATTGATGCTCCAACGTCGTATATACAGGGCAGTAATTTGTTCCTAACCATAGCTGAATTGAATATACCGAATTGATCCGATTCAGGTGTTGTTTTTGCGTTTTGTACCATTCTATCGTATCTTGGATTTTACTAACAGGGACTCCTGTCCGTGTTTTCCGAAACAGATTTTGGCCATCCAGGTTTATTTTTTTAAATACCATATGGCACTTTTATTCGTCTATTACTGCGCATAATAGACAGTAGATATACAACAGCAGAACTAGACCACGGGTTCAAAATTTCACCACAAGAGGGCGCCAAGTTTTAATGTGTTTTCCAATGGCGCTTTATGTGTCAATTGTCACTGTCATATTTTTGAATTTACTGTGTCAATTATCAGTGTCATATTTATTTTAGAAATGTGGCACCAAGTTTAAATGTGTTTTCCAATGGCGCTTTATGTGTCAATGATCAATGTCATATTTATTTTTGAAATGGGGCGCCAAGTTTCAATGTAATTTCCAAGGTATCTTTTGATGTAATCTTTTAAGTTTCATAATGTGTGGATAGATGTCGGTAGCATCGGATATTGCCAAGAGTTTGAAAAAAGGTGAAGGCTTGTGAAGTGTGCTTACCACATGGATAAGTATAGAGATGCCGTCGGGACGCAGTCATAATAGGCGTCCTTACACCTATCCTTAATATGGTAAAGCACACCTCGTGATTGAAGCAGTAAAGTAGAGGAGTAAAGGAAAAGGAGAGAGAGAGAGAGAGAGAGACAGATGATAGAGAAAATCTTTAAAATAAAATTTTTAGATGTGAATAGGAATCGAACCTATAAATTTTTATGGGGGTATAAGGACATTACCACTGAACCACAAAGCCATCCGACATCCATTATGTTGGGTTGAGTATATAAATTGAATTTTGGGTTGCGCCGAACACTAATCTGCATTTTTAATACAAAGAGATCTTTAACAGGATGTTATTTGAAAAGATTATAAGGGTGAAAAATTTTTCTATAAATATTATAATCTTTATTAAATCTAAATTAACATATTTAGACATATGCAAATGGCCATAAAATCAGCTTTTATAAAATTATTATAAAATGTGATAAAGTCAATTAAATTTAGCCTATTAATTAAGGGGACGACATGATATGTATTGATGAATATTATGTTAACCAAATCAGATTCTGTTAAGCATATAGTCTGTTCCTGTCTAGTAATTTGAATCATTTTTAATTCCTCATTATTATTACCTGTTATGATTATATTCTTAGAACAAATAAAACGCAAATGGTCTAATTCCATTGTACTAAAATATATATGACGAATCCTATACATATTTAAAATCAGTGATTGCCATTAAAATTCTTCCAATTCGAGGGTATTATTTAACTTTATAAATGGTCTAATGTTTAGTCGATCATCAATCATTCAGTTATTGTAGAAAATCTCGTATATCCAATACATATTAGTGTTTCCTTATTTAAATGCTTCAAATCAAGAGGGCATTATTTAATTTTTCCAAAAGGCCTTATGTTTAGCCGAACATCAATCATTATTTATTTTATTTAATAATAATAAAGGTTTTGCTTCATGACAAACCCAAGCTTATCAATTTGAACAGCACTTAAAACACATTTCTCTTAAGGAATTTTAGAATGCGTGGAATGACAATCTGTATTTTTAATATAAAAAGATCTTTAACAGGATGTTATTTGAAAAGATTATAAGGATGAAAAATGTTTCTAGAAATGTTATAATATCTGTTGTATATTTAGCAAAATATAAAATCAAACCGATTTTCTTATTAATAGGACTATGATTTTTGCTAGTGGTGGTTGTGGTGGTGGTGTTACCTGCATCAGGTATTTAAGCCGTATGCTCATAGTAATGTTAAAGTATTCATTTCAACTACATAATTCTGAATTTGTTCTTTAGTGTTTGTTAGAGGCTCAAGAAAAAGAATTAAAATGTAAGTAACTATATTATTATCTAATTCTCCTTATCTTTTTGCTCATACTTATATATATATATATATATATATATATATAATATAGTTACTTACATTTTAATCTCTTTTTCTTGAGCCTCTAACAAACACTAAAGAACAAATTCAGAATTATGTAGTTGAAATGAATACTTTAACATTACTATGAGCATACGGCTTAAATACCTGATGCAGGGTAACACCACCACCACAACCACCACTAGCAAAAATCATAGTCCTATTAATAAGAAAATCGGTTTGATTTTATATTTTGCTAAATATACAACAGATATTATAACATTTCTAGAAACATTTTTCATCCTTATAATCTTTTCAAATAACATCCTGTTAAAGATCTTTTTATATTAAAAATACAGATTGTCATTCCACGCATTCTAAAATTCCTTAAGAGAAATGTGTTTTAAGTGCTGTTCAAATT
>CATIYE010000017.1:0-14396 GCA_949748235.1 Platypus cylindrus
AAAATGCAGTTTACTTTTCGCCTGCTTACCATTCTCCTTATTATTATTCAAAATTTAAATACATGCAATTATTATTATGATGATTAACGATATAGAGATAAAAAATAAAAAAAAGGTTCTTTTCAGAACTACCAATATTATTTCTTTTAAACAAATATAAAGAAACCTATAAAATTACGTATTCTAGTGTAGAGTACTTTCTTTTTACCGAATACTTGTTCATTGAATTTGAACAAGTAAAGCATAGAGAAGAAAATGCAGTTTACTTTTCGCCTGCTTACCATTCTCCTTATTATTATTCAAAATTAAAATATATGCAATTATTATTATGATGATTAACGATATAGAAATAAAAAATAAAAAAAAGGTTCTTTTCAGAACTACCAATATTATTTCTTTTAAACAAATATAAAGAAACCTATAAAATTACGTATTCTAGTGTAGAATACTTTCTTTTTACCGAATACTTGTTCATTGAATTTGAACAAGTAAAGCATAGAGAAGAAAATGCAGTTTACTTTTCGCCTGCTTACCATTCTCCTTATTATTATTCAAAATTAAAATACATGCAATTATTATTATGATGATTAACGATATAGAAATAAAAAATAAAAAAAAGGTTCTTTTCAGAACTACTAATATTATTTCTTTTAAACAAATATAAAGAAACCTATAAAATTACGTATTCTAGTGTAGAATACTTTATTTTTACCGAATACTTACTTGTTCATTGAATTTGAACAAGTAAAGCATAGAGAAGAAAATGCAGTTTACTTTTCGCCTGCTTACCATTCTCCTTATTATTATTCAAAATTAAAATACATGCAATTATTATTATGATGATTAACGATATAGAAATAAAAAATAAAAAAAAGGTTCTTTTCAGAACTACCAATATTATTTCTTTTAAACAAATATATAGAAACCTATAAAATTACGTATTCTAGTGTAGAAAACTTTCTTTTTACCGAATACTTACTTGTTCATTGAATTTGAACAAGTAAAGCATAGAGAAGAAAATGCAGTTTACTTTTCTCCTGCTTACCATTCTCCTTATTATTATTCTAAATAACGATATAGAAATTCAAAGTAAAAAAAGCGTCTTTTCAAAACCACCAATATTATTTCTTTTATACAAATATAATGAAAATTATAAAATTACATACTCTTGTATATAATAATTTTATTTTTACCGAATACCTACTTGTTCATTGAATTGAAACAAGTAAAACATAGAGAAGAAAATGCAGTTTACTTTTCGCTTGCTTACCATTCTCCTTATTATTATTCTAAATAACGATATAGAAATTCAAAGTAAAAAAAGCGTCTTTTCAAAACCACCAATATTAATTCTTTTATACAAATATAATGAAAATTATAAAATTATATACTCTTGTATATAATAATTTTATTTTTACCGAATACCTACTTGTTCATTGAATTGAAACAAGTAAAGCATAGAGAAGAAAATGCAGTTTACTTTTCGCCTGCTTACCATTCTCCTTATTATTATTCAAATTTAAAATACATGCAATTATTATTATGATGATTAACGATATAGAAATAAAAAATAAAAAAAAGGTTCTTTTCAGAACTACCAATATTATTTCTTTTAAACAAATATAAAGAAACCTATAAAATTACGTATTCTAGTGTAGAATACTTTCTTTTTACCGAATACTTACTTGTTCATTGAATTTGAACAAGTAAAGCATAGAGAAGAAAATGCAGTTTACTTTTCGCCTGCTTACCATTCTCCTTATTATTATTCTAAATAACGATATAGAAATTCAAAGTAAAAAAAGCGTCTTTTCAAAACCACCAATATTATTTCTTTTATACAAATATAATGAAAATTATAAAATTACATACTCTTGTATATAATAATTTTATTTTTACCGAATACCTACTTGTTCATTGAATTGAAACAAGTAAAGCATAGAGAAGAAAATGCAGTTTACTTTTCGCCTGCTTACCATTCTCCTTATTATTATTCAAAATTAAAATACATGCAATTATTATTATGATGATTAACGATATAGAAATAAAAAATAAAAAAAAGGTTCTTTTCAGAACTACCAATATTATTTCTTTTAAACAAATATAAAGAAACCTATAAAATTACGTATTCTAGTGTAGAATACTTTCTTTTTACCGAATACTTGTTCATTGAATTTGAACAAGTAAAGCATAGAGAAGAAAATGCAGTTTACTTTTCGCCTGCTTACCATTCTCCTTATTATTATTCAAAATTAAAATACATGCAATTATTATTATGATGATTAACGATATAGAAATAAAAAATAAAAAAAAGTTTCTTTTCAGAACTACCAATATTATTTCTTTTAAACAAATATATAGAAACCTATAAAATTACGTATTCTAGTGTAGAGTACTTTCTTTTTACCGAATACTTGTTCATTGAATTTGAACAAGTAAAGCATAGAGAAGAAAATGCAGTTTACTTTTCGCCTGCTTACCATTCTCCTTATTATTATTCAAAATTAAAATACATGCAATTATTATTATGATGATTAACGATATAGAAATAAAAAATAAAAAAAAGTTTCTTTTCAGAACTACCAATATTATTTCTTTTAAACAAATATATAGAAACCTATAAAATTACGTATTCTAGTGTAGAAAACTTTCTTTTTACCGAATACTTACTTGTTCATTGAATTTGAACAAGTAAAGCATAGAGAAGAAAATGCAGTTTACTTTTCGCCTGCTTACCATTCTCCTTATTATTATTCTAAATAACGATATAGAAATTCAAAGTAAAAAAAGCGTCTTTTCAAAACCACCAATATTATTTCTTTTATACAAATATAATGAAAATTATAAAATTACATACTCTTGTATATAATAATTTTATTTTTACCGAATACCTACTTGTTCATTGAATTGAAACAAGTAAAGCATAGAGAAGAAAATGCAGTTTACTTTTCGCCTACTTACCATTCTCCTTATTATTATTCAAAATTAAAATACATGCAATTATTATTATGATGATTAACGATATAGAAATAAAAAATAAAAAAAAGGTTCTTTTCAGAACTACCAATATTATTTCTTTTAAACAAATATAAAGAAACCTATAAAATTACGTATTCTAGTGTAGAATACTTTCTTTTTACCGAATACTTACTTGATCATTGAATTTGAACAAGTAAAGCATAGAGAAGAAAATGCAGTTTACTTTTCGCCTGCTTACCATTCTCCTTATTATTATTCAAAATTTAAATACATGCAATTATTATTATGATGATTAACGATATAGAAATAAAAAATAAAAAAAAGGTTCTTTTCAGAACTACCAATATTATTTCTTTTAAACAAATATAAAGAAACCTATAAAATTACGTATTCTAGTGTAGAATACTTTCTTTTTACCGAATACTTGTTCATTGAATTTGAACAAGTAAAGCATAGAGAAGAAAATGCAGTTTACTTTTCGCCTGCTTACCATTCTCCTTATTATTATTCAAAATTAAAATACATGCAATTATTATTATGATGATTAACGATATAGAAATAAAAAATAAAAAAAAGGTTCTTTTCAGAACTACCAATATTATTTCTTTTAAACAAATATATAGAAACCTATAAAATTACGTATTCTAGTGTAGAAAACTTTCTTTTTACCGAATACTTACTTGTTCATTGAATTTGAACAAGTAAAGCTTAGAGAAGAAAATGCAGTTTACTTTTCTCCTGCTTACCATTCTCCTTATTATTATTCTAAATAACGATATAGAAATTCAAAGTAAAAAAAGCGTCTTTTCAAAACCACCAATATTATTTCTTTTATACAAATATAATGAAAATTATAAAATTACATACTCTTGTATATAATAATTTTATTTTTACCGAATACCTACTTGTTCATTGAATTGAAACAAGTAAAACATAGAGAAGAAAATGCAGTTTACTTTTCGCTTGCTTACCATTCTCCTTATTATTATTCTAAATAACGATATAGAAATTCAAAGTAAAAAAAGCGTCTTTTCAAAACCACCAATATTAATTCTTTTATACAAATATAATGAAAATTATAAAATTATATACTCTTGTATATAATAATTTTATTTTTACCGAATACCTACTTGTTCATTGAATTGAAACAAGTAAAGCATAGAGAAGAAAATGCAGTTTACTTTTCGCCTGCTTACCATTCTCCTTATTATTATTCAAAATTAAAATACATGCAATTATTATTATGATGATTAACGATATAGAAATAAAAAATAAAAAAAAGGTTCTTTTCAGAACTACCAATATTATTTCTTTTAAACAAATATAAAGAAACCTATAAAATTACGTATTCTAGTGTAGAGTACTTTCTTTTTACCGAATACTTGTTCATTGAATTTGAACAAGTAAAGCATAGAGAAGAAAATGCAGTTTACTTTTCGCCTGCTTACCATTCTCCTTATTATTATTCTAAATAACGATATAGAAATTCAAAGTAAAAAAAGCGTCTTTTCAAAACCACCAATATTATTTCTTTTATACAAATATAATGAAAATTATAAAATTACATACTCTTGTATATAATAATTTTATTTTTACCGAATACCTACTTGTTCATTGAATTGAAACAAGTAAAGCATAGAGAAGAAAATGCAGTTTACTTTTCGCCTACTTACCATTCTCCTTATTATTATTCAAAATTAAAATACATGCAATTATTATTATGATGATTAACGATATAGAAATAAAAAATAAAAAAAAGGTTCTTTTCAGAACTACCAATATTATTTCTTTTAAACAAATATAAAGAAACCTATAAAATTACGTATCCTAGTGTAGAGTACTTTCTTTTTACCGAATACTTGTTCATTGAATTTGAACAAGTAAAGCATAGAGAAGAAAATGCAGTTTACTTTTCGCCTGGTTACCATTCTCCTTATTATTATTCAAAATTAAAATACATGCAATTATTATTATGATGATTAACGATATAGAAATAAAAAATAAAAAAAAGTTTCTTTTCAGAACTACCAATATTATTTCTTTTAAACAAATATATAGAAACCTATAAAATTACGTATTCTAGTGTAGAAAACTTTCTTTTTACCGAATACTTACTTGTTCATTGAATTTGAACAAGTAAAGCATAGAGAAGAAAATGCAGTTTACTTTTCGCCTGCTTACCATTCTCCTTATTATTATTCTAAATAACGATATAGAAATTCAAAGTAAAAAAAGCGTCTTTTCAAAACCACCAATATTATTTCTTTTATACAAATATAATGAAAATTATAAAATTACATACTCTTGTATATAATAATTTTATTTTTACCGAATACCTACTTGTTCATTGAATTGAAACAAGTAAAGCATAGAGAAGAAAATGCAGTTTACTTTTCGCCTACTTACCATTCTCCTTATTATTATTCAAAATTAAAATACATGCAATTATTATTATGATGATTAACGATATAGAAATAAAAAATAAAAAAAAGGTTCTTTTCAGAACTGCCAATATTATTTCTTTTAAACAAATATAAAGAAACCTATAAAATTACGTATTCTAGTGTAGAGTACTTTCTTTTTACCGAATACTTGTTCATTGAATTTGAACAAGTAAAGCATAGAGAAGAAAATGCAGTTTACTTTTCGCCTGCTTACCATTCTCCTTATTATTATTCAAAATTAAAATACATGCAATTATTATTATGATGATTAACGATATAGAAATAAAAAATAAAAAAAAGGTTCTTTTCAGAACTACCAATATTATTTCTTTTAAACAAATATATAGAAACCTATAAAATTACGTATTCTAGTGTAGAAAACTTTCTTTTTACCGAATACTTACTTGTTCATTGAATTTGAACAAGTAAAGCATAGAGAAGAAAATGCAGTTTACTTTTCGCCTGCTTACCATTCTCCTTATTATTATTCAAAATTTAAATACATGCAATTATTATTATGATGATTAACGATATAGAAATAAAAAATAAAAAAAAGGTTCTTTTCAGAACTACCAATATTATTTCTTTTAAACAAATATAAAGAAACCTATAAAATTACGTATTCTAGTGTAGAATACTTTCTTTTTACCGAATACTTGTTCATTGAATTTGAACAAGTAAAGCATAGAGAAGAAAATGCAGTTTACTTTTCGCCTGCTTACCATTCTCCTTATTATTATTCAAAATTAAAATACATGCAATTATTATTATGATGATTAACGATATAGAAATAAAAAATAAAAAAAAGGTTCTTTTCAGAACTACCAATATTATTTCTTTTAAACAAATATATAGAAACCTATAAAATTACGTATTCTAGTGTAGAAAACTTTCTTTTTACCGAATACTTACTTGTTCATTGAATTTGAACAAGTAAAGCTTAGAGAAGAAAATGCAGTTTACTTTTCTCCTGCTTACCATTCTCCTTATTATTATTCTAAATAACGATATAGAAATTCAAAGTAAAAAAAGCGTCTTTTCAAAACCACCAATATTATTTCTTTTATACAAATATAATGAAAATTATAAAATTACATACTCTTGTATATAATAATTTTATTTTTACCGAATACCTACTTGTTCATTGAATTGAAACAAGTAAAACATAGAGAAGAAAATGCAGTTTACTTTTCGCTTGCTTACCATTCTCCTTATTATTATTCTAAATAACGATATAGAAATTCAAAGTAAAAAAAGCGTCTTTTCAAAACCACCAATATTAATTCTTTTATACAAATATAATGAAAATTATAAAATTATATACTCTTGTATATAATAATTTTATTTTTACCGAATACCTACTTGTTCATTGAATTGAAACAAGTAAAGCATAGAGAAGAAAATGCAGTTTACTTTTCGCCTGCTTACCATTCTCCTTATTATTATTCAAAATTAAAATACATGCAATTATTATTATGATGATTAACGATATAGAAATAAAAAATAAAAAAAAGGTTCTTTTCAGAACTACCAATATTATTTCTTTTAAACAAATATAAAGAAACCTATAAAATTACGTATTCTAGTGTAGAGTACTTTCTTTTTACCGAATACTTGTTCATTGAATTTGAACAAGTAAAGCATAGAGAAGAAAATGCAGTTTACTTTTCGCCTGCTTACCATTCTCCTTATTATTATTCTAAATAACGATATAGAAATTCAAAGTAAAAAAAGCGTCTTTTCAAAACCACCAATATTATTTCTTTTATACAAATATAATGAAAATTATAAAATTACATACTCTTGTATATAATAATTTTATTTTTACCGAATACCTACTTGTTCATTGAATTGAAACAAGTAAAGCATAGAGAAGAAAATGCAGTTTACTTTTCGCCTACTTACCATTCTCCTTATTATTATTCAAAATTAAAATACATGCAATTATTATTATGATGATTAACGATATAGAAATAAAAAATAAAAAAAAGGTTCTTTTCAGAACTACCAATATTATTTCTTTTAAACAAATATAAAGAAACCTATAAAATTACGTATCCTAGTGTAGAGTACTTTCTTTTTACCGAATACTTGTTCATTGAATTTGAACAAGTAAAGCATAGAGAAGAAAATGCAGTTTACTTTTCGCCTGCTTACCATTCTCCTTATTATTATTCAAAATTAAAATACATGCAATTATTATTATGATGATTAACGATATAGAAATAAAAAATAAAAAAAAGTTTCTTTTCAGAACTACCAATATTATTTCTTTTAAACAAATATATAGAAACCTATAAAATTACGTATTCTAGTGTAGAAAACTTTCTTTTTACCGAATACTTACTTGTTCATTGAATTTGAACAAGTAAAGCATAGAGAAGAAAATGCAGTTTACTTTTCGCCTGCTTACCATTCTCCTTATTATTATTCTAAATAACGATATAGAAATTCAAAGTAAAAAAAGCGTCTTTTCAAAACCACCAATATTATTTCTTTTATACAAATATAATGAAAATTATAAAATTACATACTCTTGTATATAATAATTTTATTTTTACCGAATACCTACTTGTTCATTGAATTGAAACAAGTAAAGCATAGAGAAGAAAATGCAGTTTACTTTTCGCCTACTTACCATTCTCCTTATTATTATTCAAAATTAAAATACATGCAATTATTATTATGATGATTAACGATATAGAAATAAAAAATAAAAAAAAGGTTCTTTTCAGAACTGCCAATATTATTTCTTTTAAACAAATATAAAGAAACCTATAAAATTACGTATTCTAGTGTAGAGTACTTTCTTTTTACCGAATACTTGTTCATTGAATTTGAACAAGTAAAGCATAGAGAAGAAAATGCAGTTTACTTTTCGCCTGCTTACCATTCTCCTTATTATTATTCAAAATTAAAATACATGCAATTATTATTATGATGATTAACGATATAGAAATAAAAAATAAAAAAAAGGTTCTTTTCAGAACTACCAATATTATTTCTTTTAAACAAATATATAGAAACCTATAAAATTACGTATTCTAGTGTAGAAAACTTTCTTTTTACCGAATACTTACTTGTTCATTGAATTTGAACAAGTAAAGCATAGAGAAGAAAATGCAGTTTACTTTTCGCCTGCTTACCATTCTCCTTATTATTATTCAAAATTTAAATACATGCAATTATTATTATGATGATTAACGATATAGAAATAAAAAATAAAAAAAAGGTTCTTTTCAGAACTACCAATATTATTTCTTTTAAACAAATATAAAGAAACCTATAAAATTACGTATTCTAGTGTAGAATACTTTCTTTTTACCGAATACTTGTTCATTGAATTTGAACAAGTAAAGCATAGAGAAGAAAATGCAGTTTACTTTTCGCCTGCTTACCATTCTCCTTATTATTATTCAAAATTAAAATACATGCAATTATTATTATGATGATTAACGATATAGAAATAAAAAATAAAAAAAAGGTTCTTTTCAGAACTACCAATATTATTTCTTTTAAACAAATATAAAGAAACCTATAAAATTACGTATTCTAGTGTAGAATACTTTCTTTTTACCGAATACTTACTTGTTCATTGAATTTGAACAAGTAAAGCATAGAGAAGAAAATGCAGTTTACTTTTCGCCTGCTTACCATTCTCCTTATTATTATTCAAAGTTTAAATACATGCAATTATTATTATGATGATTAACGATATAGAAATAAAAAATAAAAAAAAGGTTCTTTTCAGAACTACCAATATTATTTCTTTTAAACAAATATAAAGAAACCTATAAAATTACGTATTCTAGTGTAGAGTACATTCTTTTTACCGAATACTTGTTCATTGAATTTGAACAAGTAAAGCATAGAGAAGAAAATGCAGTTTACTTTTCGCCTGCTTACCATTCTCCTTATTATTATTCAAAATTAAAATATATGCAATTATTATTATGATGATTAACGATATAGAAATAAAAAATAAAAAAAAGGTTCTTTTCAGAACTACCAATATTATTTCTTTTAAACAAATATAAAGAAACCTATAAAATTACGTATTCTAGTGTAGAATACTTTCTTTTTACCGAATACTTACTTGATCATTGAATTTGAACAAGTAAAGCATAGAGAAGAAAATGCAGTTTACTTTTCGCCTGCTTACCATTCTCCTTATTATTATTCAAAATTTAAATACATGCAATTATTATTATGATGATTAACGATATAGAAATAAAAAATAAAACAAAGGTTCTTTTCAGAACTACCAATATTATTTCTTTTAAACAAATATAAAGAAACCTATAAAATTACGTATTCTAGTGTAGAATACTTTCTTTTTACCGAATACTTGTTCATTGAATTTGAACAAGTAAAGCATAGAGAAGAAAATGCAGTTTACTTTTCGCCTGCTTACCATTCTCCTTATTATTATTCAAAATTAAAATACATGCAATTATTATTATGATGATTAACGATATAGAAATAAAAAATAAAAAAAAGGTTCTTTTCAGAACTACCAATATTATTTCTTTTAAACAAATATAAAGAAACCTATAAAATTACGTATTCTAGTGTAGAATACTTTCTTTTTACCGAATACTTGTTCATTGAATTTGAACAAGTAAAGCATAGAGAAGAAAATGCAGTTTACTTTTCGCCTGCTTACCATTCTCTTTATTATTATTCAAAATTAAAATACATGCAATTATTATTATGATGATTAACGATATAGAAATAAAAAATAAAAAAAAGTTTCTTTTCAGAACTACCAATATTATTTCTTTTAAACAAATATATAGAAACCTATAAAATTACGTATTCTAGTGTAGAGTACTTTCTTTTTACCGAATACTTGTTCATTGAATTTGAACAAGTAAAGCATAGAGAAGAAAATGCAGTTTACTTTTCGCCTGCTTACCATTCTCCTTATTATTATTCAAAATTAAAATACATGCAATTATTATTATGATGATTAACGATATAGAAATAAAAAATAAAAAAAAGTTTCTTTTCAGAACTACCAATATTATTTCTTTTAAACAAATATATAGAAACCTATAAAATTACGTATTCTAGTGTAGAAAACTTTCTTTTTACCGAATACTTACTTGTTCATTGAATTTGAACAAGTAAAGCTTAGAGAAGAAAATGCAGTTTACTTTTCTCCTGCTTACCATTCTCCTTATTATTATTCTAAATAACGATATAGAAATTCAAAGTAAAAAAAGCGTCTTTTCAAAACCACCAATATTATTTCTTTTATACAAATATAATGAAAATTATAAAATTACATACTCTTGTATATAATAATTTTATTTTTACCGAATACCTACTTGTTCATTGAATTGAAACAAGTAAAACATAGAGAAGAAAATGCAGTTTACTTTTCGCTTGCTTACCATTCTCCTTATTATTATTCTAAATAACGATATAGAAATTCAAAGTAAAAAAAGCGTCTTTTCAAAACCACCAATATTAATTCTTTTATACAAATATAATGAAAATTATAAAATTATATACTCTTGTATATAATAATTTTATTTTTACCGAATACCTACTTGTTCATTGAATTGAAACAAGTAAAGCATAGAGAAGAAAATGCAGTTTACTTTTCGCCTGCTTACCATTCTCCTTATTATTATTCAAAATTAAAATACATGCAATTATTATTATGATGATTAACGATATAGAAATAAAAAATAAAAAAAAGGTTCTTTTCAGAACTACCAATATTATTTCTTTTAAACAAATATAAAGAAACCTATAAAATTACGTATTCTAGTGTAGAGTACTTTCTTTTTACCGAATACTTGTTCATTGAATTTGAACAAGTAAAGCATAGAGAAGAAAATGCAGTTTACTTTTCGCCTGCTTACCATTCTCCTTATTATTATTCAAAATAACGATATAGAAATTCAAAGTAAAAAAAGCGTCTTTTCAAAACCACCAATATTATTTCTTTTATACAAATATAATGAAAATTATAAAATTACATACTCTTGTATATAATAATTTTATTTTTACCGAATACCTACTTGTTCATTGAATTGAAACAAGTAAAGCATAGAGAAGAAAATGCAGTTTACTTTTCGCCTACTTACCATTCTCCTTATTATTATTCAAAATTAAAATACATGCAATTATTATTATGATGATTAACGATATAGAAATAAAAAATAAAAAAAAGGTTCTTTTCAGAACTACCAATATTATTTCTTTTAAACAAATATAAAGAAACCTATAAAATTACGTATTCTAGTGTAGAGTACTTTCTTTTTACCGAATACTTGTTCATTGAATTTGAACAAGTAAAGCATAGAGAAGAAAATGCAGTTTACTTTTCGCCTGCTTACCATTCTCCTTATTATTATTCAAAATAACGATATAGAAATTCAAAGTAAAAAAAGCGTCTTTTCAAAACCACCAATATTATTTCTTTTATACAAATATAATGAAAATTATAAAATTACATACTCTTGTATATAATAATTTTATTTTTACCGAATACCTACTTGTTCATTGAATTGAAACAAGTAAAGCATAGAGAAGAAAATGCAGTTTACTTTTCGCCTGCTTACCATTCTCCTTATTATTATTCAAAATTAAAATACATGCAATTATTATTATGATGATTAACGATATAGAAATAAAAAATAAAAAAAAGTTTCTTTTCAGAACTACCAATATTATTTCTTTTAAACAAATATATAGAAACCTATAAAATTACGTATTCTAGTGTAGAAAACTTTCTTTTTACCGAATACTTACTTGTTCATTGAATTTGAACAAGTAAAGCTTAGAGAAGAAAATGCAGTTTACTTTTCTCCTGCTTACCATTCTCCTTATTATTATTCTAAATAACGATATAGAAATTCAAAGTAAAAAAAGCGTCTTTTCAAAACCACCAATATTATTTCTTTTATACAAATATAATGAAAATTATAAAATTACATACTCTTGTATATAATAATTTTATTTTTACCGAATACCTACTTGTTCATTGAATTGAAACAAGTAAAACATAGAGAAGAAAATGCAGTTTACTTTTCGCTTGCTTACCATTCTCCTTATTATTATTCTAAATAACGATATAGAAATTCAAAGTAAAAAAAGCGTCTTTTCAAAACCACCAATATTAATTCTTTTATACAAATATAATGAAAATTATAAAATTATATACTCTTGTATATAATAATTTTATTTTTACCGAATACCTACTTGTTCATTGAATTGAAACAAGTAAAGCATAGAGAAGAAAATGCAGTTTACTTTTCGCCTGCTTACCATTCTCCTTATTATTATTCAAAATTAAAATACATGCAATTATTATTATGATGATTAACGATATAGAAATAAAAAATAAAAAAAAGGTTCTTTTCAGAACTACCAATATTATTTCTTTTAAACAAATATAAAGAAACCTATAAAATTACGTATTCTAGTGTAGAGTACTTTCTTTTTACCGAATACTTGTTCATTGAATTTGAACAAGTAAAGCATAGAGAAGAAAATGCAGTTTACTTTTCGCCTGCTTACCATTCTCCTTATTATTATTCAAAATAACGATATAGAAATTCAAAGTAAAAAAAGCGTCTTTTCAAAACCACCAATATTATTTCTTTTATACAAATATAATGAAAATTATAAAATTACATACTCTTGTATATAATAATTTTATTTTTACCGAATACCTACTTGTTCATTGAATTGAAACAAGTAAAGCATAGAGAAGAAAATGCAGTTTACTTTTCGCCTACTTACCATTCTCCTTATTATTATTCAAAATTAAAATACATGCAATTATTATTATGATGATTAACGATATAGAAATAAAAAATAAAAAAAAGGTTCTTTTCAGAAATACCAATATTATTTCTTTTAAACAAATATAAAGAAACCTATAAAATTACGTATCCTAGTGTAGAGTACTTTCTTTTTACCGAATACTTGTTCATTGAATTTGAACAAGTAAAGCATAGAGAAGAAAATGCAGTTTACTTTTCGCCTGCTTACCATTCTCCTTATTATTATTCAAAATTAAAATACATGCAATTATTATTATGATGATTAACGATATAGAAATAAAAAATAAAAAAAAGTTTCTTTTCAGAACTACCAATATTATTTCTTTTAAACAAATATATAGAAACCTATAAAATTACGTATTCTAGTGTAGAAAACTTTCTTTTTACCGAATACTTACTTGTTCATTGAATTTGAACAAGTAAAGCATAGAGAAGAAAATGCAGTTTACTTTTCGCCTGCTTACCATTCTCCTTATTATTATTCAAAATTTAAATACATGCAATTATTATTATGATGATTAACGATATAGAAATAAAAAATAAAAAAAAGGTTCTTTTCAGAACTACCAATATTATTTCTTTTAAACAAATATAAAGAAACCTATAAAATTACGTATTCTAGTGTAGAGTACTTTCTTTTTACCGAATACTTGTTCATTGAATTTGAACAAGTAAAGCATAGAGAAGAAAATGCAGTTTACTTTTCGCCTGCTTACCATTCTCCTTATTATTATTCAAAATTAAAATACATGCAATTATTATTATGATGATTAACGATATAGAAATAAAAAATAAAAAAAAGGTTCTTTTCAGAACTACCAATATTATTTCTTTTAAACAAATATATAGAAACCTATAAAATTACGTATTCTAGTGTAGAAAACTTTCTTTTTACCGAATACTTACTTGTTCATTGAATTTGAACAAGTAAAGCATAGAGAAGAAAATGCAGTTTACTTTTCGCCTGCTTACCATTCTCCTTATTATTATTCAAAATTTAAATACATGCAATTATTATTATGATGATTAACGATATAGAAATAAAAAATAAAAAAAAGGTTCTTTTCAGAACTACCAATATTATTTCTTTTAAACAAATATAAAGAAACCTATAAAATTACGTATTCTAGTGTAGAATACTTTCTTTTTACCGAATACTTGTTCATTG
>OX456496.1:0-19288 GCA_949748235.1 Platypus cylindrus
ACTTAAATAGCTTATTTATAGAGTATAACACTGAAAATGTTAAGGAAAATTTATTTTTTAAGTATTTTTAAGATTTTATCTAATTTTACATTGAAAATGTAATGTTTTTTTTAAACTATAAAAAAGAAATATTAACAGAATTTCACTGCTAAAGATTTAAGTTAGAAGCTTAATCTTAAATTTTATATTTCTTTAATTGGAAATAAATTCATTTTTATCATTAACAGTGATATACCTCTTTTTTGGTTTCAATTAAGCAAGGATATAAATCAAAATTTTAGGTCGAAACTAAATGCAAAGTTTTGCTTCTTGCTTAGATAAACTTGAACAGTACTTTTTAAATGCAAATTAAATGTTATAATTAACTATTATCCTATATTTTTCAATTTAATGCACCTTGGTTTCATTCATGATAAATTCCAACTAGTAAAATAGAGATAAAAATTAATATATTAATTCTTAATATAAAAAAATTCGATAATTTTATGGAAGGAATTAGAGGAAATAATAAAACTAATTCAACATCAAAAATTACAAAGATAATTGCAATTAAGAAGAAATGAATCGAAAAAGGTAATCGTGAATTATTTTTTGGATCAAATCCACATTCAAAGGGTCTATTTTTTTCACGATCAATAAAGTTTTTTTTTGAGATTAAATTTAATAATGTAATAAGAATTATAATAATAAATATAATAATTAATATTATAATAAATATGATAGAAATTATTTATACTAGAATCTAGATTTTTTGATTGGAAGTCAAATATAATTTTTATATTATATAAATAGTTTATTTTCCTCATCAATAAATTGATAAATATAGAAAGAGTCATACAATATCTACAAAATGTCAGTATCATGCTGCTGCTTCAAATCCAAAATGATGAATAGGAGAAAGATGATTTTTAATTAATCGATAGAGACATACTATTAAAAATGTTGATCCTACAATTACATGTATTCCATGAAGACCAGTAGTTATAAAAAAGGTTGATCCATAAATTCTATCTGAGATAGAAAATGGTGCTTCAATATATTCAAAAGCTTGAAGAAATGTAAAAATTACTCCTAAAATAATTGTAATTCTAAGAGCTTGAATTGATCTAGAAGAATTATTTTCTATTAAACTATGATGAGCTCATGTAATTGATAATCCTGATGATAAAAGGATTAATGTATTTAATAAAGGAATTTCTATAGGATTAAAAGCTGAAATTCCTTTAGGAGGTCAAATTAAACCAATTTCTGAAGAAGGGGTTAATCTTGAATGAAAGAAAGCTCAAAAAAATGCAATAAAGAAAAACACTTCTGATGTAATAAATAGAATTATACCTCAACGTATATTTAATGATACCCTAAATGTATGTAATCCTTGAAATGTTCTTTCTCGAACAATATCTCGTCATCATTGATATATAATTAAAATAGTAAATATTAAGGCTATAAATAAAATTTCTGGATTTTGAAAATGAAACCATTTAATAAATCCTATTAATAAACCAAAAGTTCCAAAAGATCCTAGTAAAGGTCATGGACTAAAATCTACTATATGAAAAGGATGTCTTTTATTATTATTTAACATTAGTTTACTTCTCTTAAGTATAGGGTAGTTAAAATTGAGAATACATAAGCTTGAATAAATGCTACTGCTAATTCAAGTATTAAAAGAGCTATTTGTGAAATAATAATAATTCATGAAATAATTATAGGTCTTATTAAACATGAATTTGATATTAAAGTTAAAAGTAAATGTCCAGCAATTATATTTGCTCTAAGTCGAACAGCTAATGTTCCTGGTCGAATAATATTTCTAATAGTTTCGACAACTACAAGAAAAGGAAGAAGAATTCCTGGAGCTCCTTGAGGAACTAAATGAGCTAATATATGAATTGTATTATTTCATCATCCTATAAATATAAATGATAATCAAAACGGTAAACTTAAAGCAAGAGTAATTCTTAAATGGCTAGTTCTAGTAAAAATATAAGGAAATAAACCTAAAAAGTTTCTAAGTATAATTACTAAAAAAATAGGAGTAATAATTATTGTTCTTCCAATATTTTCTTTTTTATTAAGAATAGTTTTAAATTCATTATGAAGAGTTTTAAAAACTAAAGTTAATATTAAATTAAATCGTGAAGGAATTAATCAAAAAGATACAGGAATAAATAAAGTTCTTGAAAAAATGCAGATTCAGTTTAATGAAAGGATCATTGAAGTTGAAGGATCAAATGTTGAAAATAAATTTATTATCATTTTCAGGAAGTAGATTTTAATTCTATTTTATTAATTTTATTATTATTAAATGATTTAGAACTATTAAAAAAGTTAAAAATAATAATGCAAATTAGAAATATAATAATTAATGTTATATAAATAGATCAGTTATATGGGGATATTTGAGGAATAAAAAACTATTTTATTAATAATTTTAGTTTGACAAACTAATGTTATATTTTTAACTAAGTTTTTCATTAGAAGTATTAGCTAATTTACTATAAAATGGTTTAAGAGACCAGTGCTTGCTTTCAGCCATCTAATGAATTAAAAATTTTTAATTCATTTTAAAAAATTTTTTGAAGAAATTCTTTCGATTACAATAGGTATAAATCTGTGATTTGTTCCACAAATTTCTGAACATTGTCCGTATAATAGACTAGATTGATTAATAAAAAAAGATCTTTGATTTAATCGTCCTGGTGTACCATCTATTTTAATTCCTAAAGAAGGAATAGTTCAAGAATGAATTACATCAGTAGATGAAATGATTATTCGAATTTGTAATTGGTAGGGAATTACTAATCGATTATCTACATCTAATAACCGAAAATTAAAAGGTTTTATAGAATCATTAGGAATTATATAAGAATCAAATTCAATATTTTTATAATCTGAATATTCATAGGATCAATATCATTGATGACCTATTGTCTTAATGGTTATAGATGCATTATTATCTTCTATTAAGTAAAGAACTTGTAGTGAAGGGAATGCAATCAAAATTAAAGTTAAGGCTGGAAGAGATGTTCAGATAATTTCAATAGTTTGTCCTTCAAGAAGATATCGATGAGAAATTTTATTAATAAATATTTTTATTATAATGAGACTCACTAGAATAACAACAAGAGTTAAAATGATTATTGTATGATCATGAAAGAAAGTTAATTGTTCTATTAAGGGTGAAGATCTATCTTGAAGAGATAATATTTTTCATGTACATATTTCTAAAAGATAATTTTATCATTTTTGGGGTTTAAATCCAATGCACTAATCTGCCATTTTAGAAAGATGAAATTATAGGAAGTTCTAGATATCTATGTTCAGTAGGAGGTATATGCTGAAATCATTCAATAGAAGAATTTATTGTTTTTCTAAAAATTCTTTGACGTTGAGCTGAAAATGCTTCTCAAATAATAAATGCTAGGTATAGAATCCCAACTAAGGTAATTATTCTTCCAATAGATGATAAAGAATTTCATTTAAAGTAGGCATCAGGATAATCAGAGTATCGTCGTGGTATTCCTCTTAAACCTAAAAAATGTTGAGGGAAAAAAGTTAAATTGACACCTAAAAAGGTGATAAAGAAGTGAGTTTTTAAATAAAAACTATTTAAAGTAACTCCAGTAAATAAAGGGAATCAATGAACTAAGCCTGCTAAAATTGCAAATACAGCTCCTATAGAAAGAACATAGTGAAAATGAGCTACTACATAATAAGTATCATGTAGAATAATGTCAATAGAAGAATTAGCTAGAATTACTCCTGTTAACCCTCCAATAGTGAAAAGAAATACAAATCCTAATGATCAGAGTGATTGAGGTGTAAATTTAATTATTGTTCCATGAAAAGTGGCTAATCATCTAAAAATTTTAATACCAGTTGGAACTGCAATAATTATAGTAGCAGAAGTAAAATATGCTCGTGTATCAACATCTATACCAACTGTAAATATATGATGAGCTCAAACAATAAATCCTAAAAATCCAATTGCTATTATAGCATAAATTATTCCTAAGAAACCAAAAGTTTCTTTTTTTCCTCTTTCATGAGAAATAATATGGGAAATTATTCCAAAACCAGGTAAAATTAAAATATAAACTTCAGGGTGACCAAAGAATCAAAATAAATGTTGGTATAAAATTGGATCTCCTCCTCCTGCAGGATCAAAAAAACATGTATTGATATTTCGATCTGTTAATAATATAGTAATTGCTCCAGCTAAAACTGGTAAACTTAAAAGTAAAAGAACAGCAGTAATTAAAACTGCTCAAATAAATAAAGATATTTGATCTAAATTTATTCCTTGAGGTCGTATATTAATGGCAGTTGAAATAAAATTAATAGCTCCTAGAATAGATGAAACTCCTGCTATATGAAGACTAAAAATTGCTAAATCTACAGAAGAACCTCTATGAGCAATATTAGATGCTAGAGGAGGATAAACAGTTCAGCCAGTTCCAGCCCCTCTTTCTACTATTCTTCTTAGAATTAAAAATGAAAGAGAAGGAGGAAGAAGTCAGAATCTTATATTATTTAGTCGAGGAAAAGCTATATCAGGAGCCCCTAATATAAGAGGAACTAACCAGTTTCCAAATCCTCCAATTATAATTGGTATAACTATAAAGAAAATTATAATAAATGCATGAGCTGTTACAATAACATTATAAATTTGATCATTTCCAATAAATGATCCAGGTGTTCCTAATTCAATTCGAATAATTATTCTTAATGATGTTCCTACAATTCCTGATCATAGGCCAAAAATAAAATATAAGGTTCCAATATCTTTATGATTAGTTGATTGAAGTCATTTGATCGGTAAAGTGGCTGAATTTAGGCGATAAATTGTAAATTTATTAATGATTTTATATCCTTTATCATGTTTTATAGTTTATAAAGAATAGTAAATTGCAAATTTACAGGAAAATTATTTTTAAAACATTATATTTTAGTATAATGTACATAGAATTTTGATTTCTAAGGTGATAGATTATTTCTATTAAATATAAGTTAATAGAAAATTTATTTTCTTTATTATGTTTTCAAAACATATACTTAACAAGTTCATTAACTACACATTAAAGTTAATTATAAGAGGAGCAATTAATAAAATAACAATTATAATTGTTCTATAAAATATTATATTGAAATTTATTTTTTTTACTTGTATATTAATTTTAGTAATTTTATTAGTTAATGAAAATGCTGAAATAGTTAATCGTATATAAAAATATAAAGTAATAATAGATAAAATGATTAAAATAGTTGTAGTAATGGGTAAGTCTTTTACTATGTATTGAATAGTTAATCATTTAGGTAAAAATCCTACTATAGGAGGTAATCCACCTATAGATAAAAGATTTAATGAAATAATAATTAAAAATAATTTATTATTTTTAGATAAATCTTTAATTCAATAAGTTTTTCTTAAAAGTAATATTTTTATAATGGTAAAAGAAATTAACGTGTATATAAAAAAATAAATTATTCAAAGGTTAATTCTTTTAATTATAGAAAGAATTATTCAACTTATATGATTTATAGAGGAATAAGCTATAAGTTTTCGTAAATCAGTTTGATTAATTCCTTGAATTCTTCTAATAAGAGAAGAAATAATAATAATAATAGATATATAATTTAAATTTAAGTGAAGATTTATTAAAATAATTATAGGAGCAATTTTTTGAATAATTAAAATAATTATGTTTTCAGTTCAAGATAATCCGGATACTACATCTGGTAGTCAAAAATGGAAAGGAGGTATTCCTAATTTTATAAGTAATGATATAATTATAATAAATTTAAATTCAGTTAGTCATCTTGGAAACATAGGTATAGAAATAATTCTATATAAAAATAATGATGAAGCAAAAGCTTGAACAATAAAATATTTTGTTGAAGCTTCAGAAGCATAAATATTTTTATTAATATATAATAAAGGAATAGTAGATATCAAATTAATTTCTAGCCCTATTCATATTCTAATTCATGAATTAGAAGAAATAATTATTATAATTCTTCATAATGATAGAGGTATAAAAATAAAAATTTTTTTTTGAAAAATTAAAAAGAATAAGAATTTACTTATATTGGTGGGGTATGAACCCACTAGCTTAGTTAGCTGATCTTTTTTTTTTACATAAGATTTGATTAATTATCAAATTTAACTTTGAAGGTTAATAGTTTTATTTAACTTAAAATCTTGTTTAATATTTAAGAATGAATATAACTCATTTTTTTTTTTCTTTAAGATAAATATTTAATTATAAATAAAAATGAGTTATATTTATTCTTAAATATTATTATATTTAAATTGTCTATTTAAAACCTAGATAGGGTATTAGGCTTAAATTAAATCATATTGTTTGTTATTTGGTTTATATGGGTTATTTTATGCTTTACTATAAAATTTTTTTGATATTTAAAACCTAGATAGGGTACTAGGTTTAAATTAAATCATATTGTTTGTTATTTGGTTTATATGGGTTATTTTATGCTTTACTATAAAATTTTTTTGATATTTAAAACCTAGATAGGGTACTAGGTTTAAATTAAATCATATTGTTTGTTATTTGGTTTATATGGATTATTTTATGCTTTACTATAAAATTTTTTTGATATTTAAAACCTAGATAGGATACTAGGTTTAAATTAAATCATATTGTTTGTTATTTGGTTTATATGGGTTATTTTATGCTTTACTATAAAATTTTTTTGATATTTAAAACCTAGATAGGGTATTAGGTTTAAATTAAATCATATTGTTTGTTATTTGGTTTATATGGATTATTTTATGCTTTACTATAAAATTTTTTTGATATTTAAAACCTAGATAGGATACTAGGTTTAAATTAAATCATATTGTTTGTTATTTGGTTTATATGGGTTATTTTATGCTTTACTATAAAATTTTTTTGATATTTAAAACCTAGATAGGGTACTAGGTTTAAATTAAATCATATTATTTGTTATTTGGTTTATATGGGTTATTTTATGCTTTACTATAAAATTTTTTTGATATTTAAAACCTAGATAGGGTACTAGTTTTAAATTAAATCATATTGTTTGTTATTTGGTTTATATGGGTTATTTTATGCTTTACTATAAAATTTTTTTGATATTTAAAACCTAGATAGGGTACTAGTTTTAAATTAAATTATATTGTTTGTTATTTGGTTTATATGGGTTATTTTATGCTTTACTATAAAATTTAAATTGTCTATTTAAAACCTAGATAGGGTATTAGGCTTAAATTAAATCATATTGTTTGTTATTTGGTTTATATGGGTTATTTTATGCTTTACTATAAAATTTTTTTGATATTTAAAACCTAGATAGGGTACTAGGTTTAAATTAAATCATATTGTTTGTTATTTGGTTTATATGGATTATTTTATGCTTTACTATAAAATTTTTTTGATATTTAAAACCTAGATAGGATACTAGGTTTAAATTAAATCATATTGTTTGTTATTTGGTTTATATGGGTTATTTTATGCTTTACTATAAAATTTTTTTGATATTTAAAACCTAGATAGGGTACTAGGTTTAAATTAAATCATATTATTTGTTATTTGGTTTATATGGGTTATTTTATGCTTTACTATAAAATTTTTTTGATATTTAAAACCTAGATAGGGTACTAGTTTTAAATTAAATCATATTATTTGTTATTTGGTTTATATGGGTTATTTTATGCTTTACTATAAAATTTTTTTGATATTTAAAACCTAGATAGGGTACTAGTTTTAAATTAAATTATATTGTTTGTTATTTGGTTTATATGGGTTATTTTATGCTTTACTATAAAATTTAAATTGTCTATTTAAAACCTAGATAGGGTATTAGGCTTAAATTAAATCATATTGTTTGTTATTTGGTTTATATGGGTTATTTTATGCTTTACTATAAAATTTTTTTGATATTTAAAACCTAGATAGGGTACTAGGTTTAAATTAAATCATATTGTTTGTTATTTGGTTTATATGGATTATTTTATGCTTTACTATAAAATTTTTTTGATATTTAAAACCTAGATAGGATACTAGGTTTAAATTAAATCATATTGTTTGTTATTTGGTTTATATGGGTTATTTTATGCTTTACTATAAAATTTTTTTGATATTTAAAACCTAGATAGGGTACTAGGTTTAAATTAAATCATATTGTTTGTTATTTGGTTTATATGGGTTATTTTATGCTTTACTATAAAATTTTTTTGATATTTAAAACCTAGATAGGGTACTAGGTTTAAATTAAATCATATTGTTTGTTATTTGGTTTATATGGATTATTTTATGCTTTACTATAAAATTTTTTTGATATTTAAAACCTAGATAGGGTACTAGGTTTAAATTAAATCATATTGTTTGTTATTTGGTTTATATGGGTTATTTTATGCTTTACTATAAAATTTTTTTGATATTTAAAACCTAGATAGGGTACTAGGTTTAAATTAAATCATATTGTTTGTTATTTGGTTTATATGGATTATTTTATGCTTTACTATAAAATTTTTTTGATATTTAAAACCTAGATAGGGTACTAGGTTTAAATTAAATCATATTGTTTGTTATTTGGTTTATATGGGTTATTTTATGCTTTACTATAAAATTTAAATTGTCTATTTAAAACCTAGATAGGGTATTAGGCTTAAATTAAATCATATTGTTTGTTATTTGGTTTATATGGGTTATTTTATGCTTTACTATAAAATTTTTTTGATATTTAAAACCTAGATAGGGTACTAGGTTTAAATTAAATCATATTGTTTGTTATTTGGTTTATATGGATTATTTTATGCTTTACTATAAAATTTTTTTGATATTTAAAACCTAGATAGGGTACTAGGTTTAAATTAAATCATATTGTTTGTTATTTGGTTTATATGGATTATTTTATGCTTTACTATAAAATTTTTTTGATATTTAAAACCTAGATAGGGTACTAGGTTTAAATTAAATCATATTATTTGTTATTTTATGCTTTACTATAAAATTTTTTTGATATTTAAAACCTAGATAGGGTATTAGGCTTAAGTTAAATCATATTGTTTGTTATTTGGTTTATATGGGTTATTTTATGCTTTACTATAAAATTTTTTTGATATTTAAAACCTAGATAGGGTATTAGGCTTAAATTAAATCATATTGTTTGTTATTTGGTTTATATGGGTTATTTTATGCTTTACTATAAAATTTTTTTGATATTTAAAACCTAGATAGGGTACTAGGTTTAAATTAAATCATATTATTTGTTATTTGGTTTATATGGGTTATTTTATGCTTTACTATAAAATTTTTTTGATATTTAAAACCTAGATAGGGTATTAGGCTTAAATTAAATCATATTGTTTGTTATTTGGTTTATATGGGTTATTTTATGCTTTACTATAAAATTTTTTTGATATTTAAAACCTAGATAGGGTACTAGGTTTAAATTAAATCATATTATTTGTTATTTGGTTTATATGGGTTATTTTATGCTTTACTATAAAATTTTTTTGATATTTAAAACCTAGATAGGGTACTAGTTTTAAATTAAATTATATTGTTTGTTACTAAAAGTAAAATATTACATAATTTATCCTATCAAGATAATCCTTTAATCAGGCTTTTTAGTATTACTATTATTTAATAATTTTTTTTAATAACAATAAAATTAAAAAATATAATAACAATTTTCACCTATATAAATATATATATATATATAGATATATTATTTATATATATATAAATGTTATACTATATATATAATGTATCATTATATATGAGAAAGAATTACTAATATATATTAATATATATTTATATTTACATAATATATCGTTAAAGCATAAATATAAATCTAGTAATTAATATATAAAAATAATAATATCTGGGGTTTATCTAAATTTTTTAGATTTAGAGAGAAAATATATTAATATATATATATATAAAGTATTTTATATTATAAAATACTTATCTTTATTTATTAAATATATTATTTATATATATATATATAATTATGTATATATATATTAAAATAAATATATATAAATATAAATTTTTATATATATAATATTTTTTTTTAGAAAAAAATTAAATTTTAAAATTTAAATTTGTTAATAATGTTCTATGAATAAAGATTAGATTATTAATAAAGTCTTTTTTGTTAATTTTATGAAAAAATAGCAAAAAAAAAACCTTTATTTTCAAGTTTTTTAGAATTTTTTATAGATGAAAAATACTAACAAAATTAAGAATAAAGTTGAAAAAATCCGAATTAATTAAGTTTTTTGATTTATAAAATTTATAAAGTTATATTTAGTAAATTAAATTAAATTAAAAATTAATATATATATATATATGGAATAACAAAAAGACTTTATTTAATTTATGTAATAAAAAAGTTATATTAAATAATTATTAATTAATAATTATTTAATTTTTGTATAATTTTAGATAAATTTAAATTTTATATGTATAGGGTTTTAGATAATGATTTTTGCAGTAAATATTTTTAAAAATGCAAGAAATTGTGATTTAGTTATAAAATTTAATTTAAACTAAGTTTGTGCCAGCAGTAGCGGTTATACAAACTAAAATAATTTAAAATTAGGGTTGTTTCAATAAAATTTATATAGGGTGTTTATATTTTAAATATAAAGTGAAATTTTATTTATAATTAGTATTTTTGATATTTAATTGAGAAATTTTTATTTTAAACTAGGATTAGATACCCTATTATAAAAAATATATTATTTGCTTGATTAGTAATAGTTTAGTTCTTGAAAATTAGAAGATTTGACGGTGTATTAGTCTTTTCAGAGGAACCTGTTCTATAATTGATTTTACACGTTAAAAATTACTTATTTTAAATTTATATATCGCCGTAGAATAGAATTTTTTTTTAGAATTATAATATTCAATATTTTTTTTTGATTAAATAGCAGGTCAAGACATAGTTTATATTTAAGTAGAAATGGGTTACAATAAAATTATTTATATGGATTTATATTTTTAATATATAAAGAAGGTGGATTTGAAAGTAATTTAATTTAATTATTTTAGTTGATTAAGCTCTAATATATGTACATATTGTCCGTCACTTTCATTATAAAATGAAATAAGTCGTGACAGAGTAGATGTACTGGAAGGTGTATCTAGAAAGACAAACTAAAGCTTGAAGCGTTTTAGTTACATTAAAAAGTTTATTGTAAATACAATATAGTTTGATTTAATATATTTATTTTTGTTTAATTAAACCTAGATAGGGTACTAGGCTTAAATTAAATCATATTATTTGTTATTTTATGCTTTACTATAAAATTTTTTTGATATTTAAAACCTAGATAGGGTACTAGGTTTAAATTAAATCATATTGTTTGTTATTTTATGCTTTACTATAAATTTTTTTGATATTTAAAACCTAGATAGGGTACTAGGTTTAAATTAAATCATATTGTTTGTTATTTTATGCTTTACTATAAAATTTTTTTGATATTTAAAACTTAAATAGGGTACTAGTCTTAAATTAAATCATATTGTTTGTTATTTTATGCTTTACTATAAAATTTTTTTGATATTTAAAACCTAGATAGGGTACTAGACTAATTTTTATTATTTAAAATTAGTTATAGTTTGGTTTAAAAATTTAGATTTATTAAATTATATTTTGGCTACAGTTGTTTAAATATTTAAATTATATTCATAATAAATATATTTTAATAAAATTATTTTATTTGAATATAATAATTAATGAGTTAAGAAATGTGTTTTGAAAAACAAACTAAAGCTTGAAGCATTTTATTCACATTTAAAAATTTATTTGATCTATAATAGTTTGATATAAAATTTTTATTTTATTTATTTATTTATTATTATTTTATAAAAATTGTTTATTTTTTTTAGTATAAAGTGAAATAATTGTTTTTATTATAGTATATTAGTACTGAAAAGGAAAATTTTTAATATAAAAAAAGAATAATTTATTTTTTGTATCTTGTGTGTCAGAGTTTATTTAAATTGTTTTATAAATTTAATATTCCCGAATTAAAAAGAGCTAACTTAAAATATATTTTATTGTTAAATAAATATTTAAAATTTTATTTTAGATGTTATATGCAATTCAATTTTTAATATATCTGGTTTTTTTATAAATGAATTTAATTCAGTTATTAATTAATAAATATTTATTTTTTAATATTTTTTTTTTAATAATAATAATTAAAGGGATAAGCTTTTAATTATATAATATAAATTATTTTTTTTATATTTTCATTTAATTAGGATTAAAAATTTCCATTTTTTAGAATTTTTTATTATTTTTTTGTTATTATTTAAATTTATATATAATTTTATTTTTTTAAAAAAATAATTTTTTTAATTTATTAAAAAATGTAATATTGATAAAATTAGTATTTTTTTTGTTTATATAATAATTATTTAAAGTTAAATAAAGGAATTCGGCAAAAATTTACTCACCTGTTTAATAAAAACATGTCTTTTTGAATTTAATTTAAAGTTTGACCTGCCCAATGAATTTTGAATGGCTGCAGTATTTTGACTGTACAAAGGTAGCATAATCAGTAGTTTTTTAATTGAAAGCTGGAATGAAAGGTTTGATGAAGTAAATTCTGTCTCTATTTAAAATAAAGAATTTTATTTTTAAGTTAAAAAGCTTAAATTTTTAAAGAAGACGATAAGACCCTATAGAATTTTATATTTTTTTTTATTTAATTAATAAGAATTAAAATTTATATAAAAAAAATTATTTGGTTGGGGTGATTTAAAAATTTATTTAACTTTTTTAAAAATAAACATTTATTTATGATTAATTGATCCTATTTTTTAGATTAAAAGATAAATTACCTTAGGGATAACAGCGTAATTTATTTTTAGAGTTCTAATCGAAAAATAAGTTTGCGACCTCGATGTTGGATTAAAATTAATATTTGGTGCAGAAGCTAAATTATTGGGTCTGTTCGACCTTTAAAATTTTACATGATCTGAGTTTAGACCGGCGTGAGCCAGGTTGGTTTCTATCTCTTTAAAAGAAAAATTTTTTAGTACGAAAGGACCAAATATTTAATTAAAAATTTTTATTTATGATTAAATTTATTATTTTGGCAGATTAGTGCAAAAGATTTAGAATCTTTATAAGTAGTTTTTTCTACAGATAATACTTGATTTTAAAAGATTTATTATCTTTATTTATTACTTTTATTTTAATGATTATTAGAATTTTAATTGGAGTAGCTTACTTGACATTATTAGAACGAAAGGTATTAGGTTATATTCAGTTTCGTAAGGGTCCTAATAAGGTAGGATTTACTGGAATTTTACAACCTTTTGGGGATGCAATTAAGCTTTTTTCTAAGGAGCAGACTTTTCCTTTAAAATCTAATTTTATATATTATTATATTTCTCCTATATTTGGATTTTTTCTTGCTTTAGTTTTATGACAATGCATACCTTATTTTAGATTTTATATTAATTTAAGTTATTCTTTTTTATTTTTTTTATGTATTTCAAGATTAGGGGTATATGGTATTATAATTGCTGGATGATCTTCTAATTCAAGTTATGCTATATTAGGGAGAATTCGTTCAATTTCTCAAACAATTTCTTATGAAGTTAGCCTAGTAGTTATTTTAATATCATTTTTATTTATAATTTATAGTTTTAATTTTTTTGATTTAATAAAATTTCAAGAAAATATTTGATTTATTTTTTTATTATTGCCTTTAAGGTTTATATGATTAGTAACTTGTTTAGCAGAAACTAATCGTTCTCCTTTTGATTTTTCAGAAGGAGAATCTGAGCTTGTATCTGGTTTTAATGTTGAATATAGAAGAGGAGGATTTGCATTAATTTTTTTAGCTGAATATTCAAATATTTTATTTATAAGAATAGTAAGAGTTTTTTTATTTTTAGGTTCTTTAACTAATTTTTTAATTTTTGGTTTAAAAATTATATTAGTTTCATTTTTTTGAATTTGGGTTCGTGGTACTTTACCTCGTTATCGTTATGATAAACTTATAAATATGGCTTGAAAAAGATATTTACCTTTTTCATTAAATTATTTTTTATTTATATATAGAATTTCTATTTATAGTTTATTAATTGAAATTTTTTAATTTTTATATAAAATTAAAATAATAACCTTAAAAATTATTATTTATAAATAATATTATCTCATATTTTATTTATAAAAGGTGTAATTAAAAAATATATAAAATATAAAATTGTTAAAATTTGACCTGTAATAATATAGGGATCTTCTACAGGTCGTGCTCCAATTCATGTTAATATTAAAGTAATACAAAAGAATGTTCAGAACATAAATTTTCTTAATGGATAAAAATTTCTTCTATTAATTTTTTTTATATTAGTGAAGGGTAAAGTATATAGAATAGCAATTGATATTACTAAAGCAATTACTCCTCCTAATTTATTAGGAATTGATCGTAAAATGGCATAAGCAAAAAGAAAATATCATTCTGGTTGAATATGAACTGGTGTAACTAATGAATTTGCTGGAATAAAATTATCTGGATCTCTTAATAAATAAGGATTTGAAAGAGTAAGTCAAGAAAATAGTATTAAAGTAATAAAGAAACCAAATAAGTCTTTTAGTGTAAAGTAAGGATGAAAAGAAATTTTATCTAAGTTTCTATTTGTTCCTAAAGGATTTCTTGATCCTGTTTGATGAAGAAAAAGTAGATGAATTATTACTATTGCAGTAATAATAAAAGGAAGGAGAAAATGAAATGCAAAGAATCGGGATAAGGTTGGATTATCAACTGCAAATCCTCCTCATAGTCATTGAACAATATCATTACCTAGATAAGGAATAGCTGATAATAAATTTGTAATAACTGTTGCTCCTCAAAATGATATTTGCCCTCATGGTAAAACATAACCTAAAAATGCTGTTGCTATAGTTAAAAATAAAATAGTTACTCCAATTATTCATGTTTCAATCAAATTATAAGATCTATAATATATTCCTCGTCCAATATGAATATATAAGCAGATAAAAAATAAAGAAGCTCCATTAGCATGAAGAGTTCGAATTAATCAACCATAATTTACATCACGACAAATATGAACAACTCTTTCAAAAGCATTTATTGTATTTGGACAAAAATGTATAGCTAAAAAAATTCCTGTAATTAACTGAATAATTAAACATATTCCTAAAATTCTTCCAAAATTTCATATTGAAGAAATATTTCTTGGTGTAGGTAATTTAATTAATGTAGATATAATAATTTCAATAAGAGGATTTTTTTTTAAGTTTTTCATTAGTTTTTATTAAAAATTAATTTTTTTATATTAGATATTTTAACTACTACTAGTAAAGTATACAATAAATAAATAATTGTAACAATGAAAGTAAAATTTATGGGTATAAAAAATAGTTTTCTTAATCTAATTTTTTCATTTATAGAAAAAATTTCACTTTTTATGATAATTTTGTTATTAAAAATTTTTATTGAAAAAATTAAAATTAATGATAATAAAACATTAATTATAATTAATGTGTATGGAATAACAAATTTTTCGTTAGATGCTACTGAAGTTATATAAGTAAATAGAATTAGGATTCTTCCAATTAAAATTAAGAATATTATATAAGAAAACCAAAATCTAATATATAAAATTCCTATTCTTATTGAAATAAATGTGGTTTGAATTAATAAAGTTAGTATTAATAATATAGGATGATTTAGTAAAAAGGAGGTTAAAGAAGAAATTATTATAATAAGTTTTATTTCAGGAAATAGTTTAATTAAAATATAAATTTTGGAGATTTAAGATAAAAAATTTTTTTTCCTGAAGTTTTTAAAGTTACCTTATTTTTGGTTTACAAGACCAATATTTTAATTAAATTATAAAAACTTATATTATTTCTTGAATTTTTTTTTGTTTTTTTTATATTTTTATCAGGTTTATTTATTTTTTCTTTTAAATATAAACATTTTCTTTATCTTTTGATTGGTTTAGAATTTATAGTTATTTCACTTTATTTATATTTATTTATTTATTTAGGAATAATTATAAATAATTATTTTTTATCTTTAATTTATTTAGCTTTTAGAGTATGTGAAGGGGCATTAGGTTTATCTATTTTAGTTATGATAATACGAGATTATGGAAGAGATTTAGTAAAAAGATTTTTTTCTTTATGATAAGATTTATTTTTTATCTTTTATTTTTGATATTTTTATTTTTTTATAATTTAAGTTATTGATTATATACTTATATATTTTTAATTATTACTTTATTATTTTTTTATTCATTGAGTCTAAATTTTTATTTTTCTATAATTTCTTATTTTTGTGGAATGGATTTTTTATCTTATAGTTTAATTTTATTAAGATTTTGAATTTTATTTTTAATATTAATTGCTAGAGAAAAAATTTATGTTGAAAATAATTTTTATATTTTTTTTATATTTGTTATTATTTTTTTAATAATTAGGCTTTTTTTAGCATTTAGTTCAATAAGAATATTTTTGTTTTATTTATTTTTTGAAGCTAGTTTAATTCCTACATTTATATTAGTTATTGGTTGAGGATATCAACCTGAACGTATTTCTGCAGGTATTTATTTATTTTTTTATACTATATTGATGTCTATACCTATAATAGTCGGAATTTTTTATTTAAGAAATAAATTTTATAGAATAGATTTTTATTTTTTTTTTAGTTTAAATGAATATATCTTATTTATTTTAATTACTATAGTTTTTTTTGTTAAAATACCATTATTTTTTCTTCATTTATGACTTCCAAAGGCTCATGTTGAAGCTCCTATTTCAGGTTCAATATTACTTGCAGGAATTATATTAAAGTTAGGAGGATATGGTTTAATGCGTTTTTTAAAAATTTTTTATTATTATTCTATAAATTTAAATTTTTATATTATATGTTTTTCATTAGTAGGATCTTGTCTAGTTTCTTTAATTTGTATTCGTCAAAGAGATGTTAAATCTTTAATTGCTTATTCTTCGGTATCACATATATCTTTAGTAGCTTGTGGAATTTTAAGAATAAAGTCTTGAGGCTTTTTTGGTTCATTAATTTTAATATTAGGGCATGGTCTATGTTCATCTGGTCTTTTTTGTCTTTCTAATCTTATATATGAGCGAGTAGGTAGTCGTAGAATATTTATTAATAAGGGAATATTAAATATTATACCTAGAATTGGTTTATGATGATTCTTTTTTTGTATTGCTAATATAGCTGCTCCGCCTTCAATAAATTTGTTAGGAGAAATTTATTTATTGAGAAGAGTAGTTTCATTTAGATTTTATTTAATAATATTTTTAATATTTACATCTTTTTTTAGAGCTGTTTATTCATTGATTTTATTTTCTTGAATTCAACATGGAATTTATTATTCTGGTATTTATTCTTTTAGATTTATTAATATTCGTGAATATTTATTAATAATTATACATTTTTTTCCTTTAAATTTTATATTTTTAAAAATAAGTTTTTTTATACTTTAGTTTAAATAGTTTAATAAAAATTTTAATTTGTGATATTAGAGATATATGTATATATTTTAAACAATTTTAAGTATTATTTGTTATATTTATTTTTTTATTTTAATTTTTTTTTCTTTAATTATATTTTTATTTGGTTTATTATTTCTTTATATAGGAAAAGTTATTTTTTTAGAGTTTAATATTTTAAGAATTAATTCTATAAGATTAGTTTATTCTTTGTTATTTGATTGAATGTCATTATTATTTATAAGTTTTGTTTTTATAATTTCTGGTTCTGTAGTTCTGTATAGAGATAAATATATAGAAGGAGAAAAGAATTTAGATCGTTTTATTTATTTAGTATTATTATTTATTATTTCTATAATATTTCTTATTTTTAGTCCTAATTTGGTTTCTATTTTATTAGGTTGGGATGGGTTAGGTTTGGTTTCTTATGCTTTAGTTATTTATTATCAAAATGTTAAATCTTATAATGCGGGTATACTAACAGTTTTAGTTAATCGAATTGGAGATGTTGCATTATTAATGGCAATTTCCTGTATTATTTCTTTAGGAAGATGAAGATTTTATTTTTATATTGATTTATATAAGTTTGATTTTTTTATGTGATTAGTTTCTTTATTTATTATTTTAGCAGCTTTTACTAAAAGAGCACAAATACCTTTTTCTTCTTGACTTCCTGCTGCTATAGCAGCTCCAACTCCAGTTTCAGCTTTAGTTCATTCTTCTACTTTGGTGACAGCTGGAGTTTATTTATTAATTCGTTTTAGAAATTTAATTTCTTCAAATGTTTTCCAATTTATTTTATTTATTTCTTTATTTACTATATTTATGTCAGGGTTAGGAGCCAATGTTGAGTTTGATTTAAAAAAGATTATTGCTTTATCTACTTTAAGTCAATTAGGTTTAATGATTAGAGTATTATTTCTAGGTGATAGAAGATTAGCATTTTTTC
The DNA here is from genome assembly GCA_949748235.1 of Platypus cylindrus. Classification (NCBI taxonomy): domain Eukaryota; kingdom Metazoa; phylum Arthropoda; class Insecta; order Coleoptera; family Curculionidae; genus Platypus; species Platypus cylindrus. The sequence goes on from OX456496.1 coordinate 18,458, forward strand.
ATTTATTAACTCATGCATTATTTAAAGCTTTATTATTTATATGTGCTGGTGTAATTATTCATTCTTTAGGAAATTTTCAGGATATTCGTTTAATAGGAGGAATATTACATAATTTTCCTTTTGTATTTAGATGTTTTATGGTATGTAATTTTTCTTTGTGTGGAATTCCTTTTATATCAGGATTTTATTCTAAGGATTTATTAGCTGAAATTTATTCAATATCTTATCTAAATTTATTTGTTTATTTTATTTTTTTTATTTCTATTGGATTAACAGCTAGCTATTCATTTCGTTTATTTTATTATGTTTGTATAAGAGATTTTAAATGCCTTTCTATAATTTCTTTTGATGAATCTTCAGATTATATAGTAAAAGGAATAAAGTGTTTAATTTTTTTAGTAATTTTAAGAGGAAGAGTACTAAATTGATTAATTTTTCCGTATCCTTTTTTTATTTGTTTACCTTTTATTATAAAAATGATAACTTTATTTTTGGTTATTTTAGGTATTTTTATTGGTGTATTTATTGGACGTTTAAGATTTTCTTTAGTTCATTATTTTTTAAATTTAAAATTTTTTTATTATTTTAATTTTGAAATATGAAATTTAGTTTATTTTATAAGATTTATTAATATTTATTTTTTAAATTTAGGGAAAAATTTATATTTAAAATTGGATCAGGGTTGATTTGAGTATTATGGTAGCCAAAATATCTATAATGAATTAAAGAAGTCAACTTCTTTAATTCAAGTGTTCTCTTTAAATCATTTAATTATTTATATTTCATTATTTTTTATTATATTTTTTTATTTAATTTTAGCAATATTTATTT